>MNCI01010004.1:85400-98712 GCA_015680685.1 Gnetum montanum | reverse complement strand
TGGGATTTACTTCTATTTTTTCCTTTTATAGCCTCTTTCAAGCCATTTTTAGCAAAATAACCATGTCTTTTTAAGAGTTCACCAAGTTATCCTTCACCTTCACTAGCAAAGGTCCTAGCCAACAAATCATAAGGGTCTATAACCCCAAAGACCCAACCATCATCGAGTGTAGCTAGTCTTCTAAGATTAGAGAAAAACGTCCTAACTTTGCAGTCATAAATGAAGATCAGTATAACTACATTTGTGTCAAAATGCAATCTGGCATGTTGATTTCATGTTTGGAAACAAAAGCTCCAAGGGTTTCCACAACCAATGATCTAGTTTTCCACACAACCTTGATTTGGGTAACCATTAGTAGTGGTCCTCACCACCCCAAGTCCATTAATTGCCTATGTGGGGTCCATCATGGGACCCCTAGTAACTCAGGGATCACATGCCCCATTTATCTCATTTGTGCTTGAGGTACCAACATAAACATCATTTTCTTTGTTTAGCCCACAAAATATGACCATAACACAACCACTCCCTTCTATCTTGCAACTAATAGTGAGGCCACAAGCTACACAATAGATTCCAAAACCATATGTGTAACCCTCATAGCCAACAAGCCTATCACAAGCCTGGATTAGGCCTTCCAAATGATCCAAGACCTCACAGTGGAGTTAAAGAGGCTCAAAGCCTCTACTTCCCAAAGTGTTAAGATTATGGATTTTTACCAGGATGATCCCATCAGTCCTATGGTCCCACCCTTGACACTTCCTCCTAGTGTCCGTATTCCCTAGTTCAACAAATACAACAAAGAAGGTAACCCCAATGCTCACCTTATAACCTTTAGATCCAAGTGCTTGTTATTACAATTGTGGCCTCCTACTATCATGAGGATTTTTCCTATGTCCCTGACTAGAAAAGCACTTACTTGGTACCATGCATTACCTAGAGGATTCATATCCTTCCTTGAGGACTTGATAGCTTAGTTTGTTAACCACTTTAAGTATAACTTGAAGCCTAACACCATTCTTGACAAACTCATGAAGGTCAAGTCGAGATCCCTAGAACCCATGCAAAAGTTCATCTAGTGGTGGAATGGATTGCTAAATGAAATGCCAGAGCCATAGTTGAAACCCATATTTTGGCTATATTGAAGTGGATGGTTAATAGCTTTATGAAGTCCAAACTTTAATATCTTGACCCACCATCCCTTAGTAAAGCATTCTCTCAGATCAAGAATATAGAGGATGTTGCAAAAGCTAGTCATGAACCAACCTAAATAGCATACAAAAATTAACATATGTAGAGGAACAAGAAGAAGAGTAAACACAACAACATGTTCATAACAACTATGACCAAAGAGGCAAAGACCACTAACTAAGGACCAAGGACCAACCCATCCAATGCCCCTACTAATGACCATGATAACCAACCATCGACCTCTAGGGCCACTACATCAACTGCAACTAGGCCAAATTTTGAGTGGAAGGACCATAACAAGTACACTTCCTTGCCTTTGAAACCATCTAAGTTGCTAAGTACACTTCAACTGTTGAAGAGTGGGTGCATGCAAAGCAAGTAGTTTATTGAAGCTGCTCAAAGAAAGCACAAATGGTTATGTGAAATACCCAAGGACCCCACTTGAGCAACAAAGGATGACCCTCAACTACCTAGGTACTTTAGACTAGATTGTTTTTACCACTATCACCAACTACTTGATCATGACATAGACTTCTATCTCATGTTAAAGGATGACTTGTAGAAAATGATAAATATGGGACAGCTAGTCCTAGATGCTTCCAACCTAGTCTAACTACAAAATCAATTGATGCAAGTGTACAAGAACCCATTGAATGCTAATAACAGCCCTTATGTTATTTTAGCATTGAACATTGATGATAATTAGAGACCAGCGAGGGAATTGTTCATGATTTGGATACCCCCTCATAATGAAAGGACCTCTTTAGCTTTCACTAGCTCAAGACCTCCTTTTTGTGAGAGTACCATTATAGGAGCATCCAAGGTAACCTTTTGTTATCATGGTACTCCAACCTAACCCACCCCCACCAACTGTAGCCCAACCAACTAACACGACTTCACAATGACCTCTTGTGGTGGCTAATGCTACTACCTCTTCCACATAACCAATGACTAATAACCAAAATACTTCAACAAAGCAAAGAAAGAAGCATAAGAAAAAGTCTTGCAATAAGGGTGATAAGAAAATAAGACATGGAAGGAAGTGGATTCACCAGAGTTCACTCCCATCTCACCAATACCCATCACCTCTTCTACCCAACCTGCTTCAACTAATAAGCCATAGGAGGACCCTAAAACCCATAGCTTGAACAAAGAGGAGAAGCCCCAGAAACAACCACCTAAGGTCAAATTTCATATTTTGGGGCACATGGAGGAGGTGAAGCACAATCAGGATGACAAGTCTAAAGCCAATGATAAGACTTCCTCAATGTGATGGATCAGGTCAAACAATTCCTCAAGCAAAATAATATGACTTTGAGCTTATATGACCTAATCATGACTTTTGCCACACATCATGAGGTGTTAGTCTAGATGTTGAATTCCATCCCCATTACTGAGGACATCACCACTAATGAGGAATCCATCCATGTAGTGATGGTCCCTCCCTCACCAAGGGAGGAGAAGTCAACACCCCTAGTAGTTTGCAATAGCAAAATCAAGGCCAATTCCAAAAATGGTAAAGTAACTAGGGCTCATTTGTTCATAACCATATGTGTAGGATAGGTTAAAGTGCATTAGGTACATGTTGATGATGGAGCCACAACAAATGTCATCCCATGCACCATTATTGAATGCTTAGGCCTAACAAACCATATACAACCTATAACAACTATAGCTCTCAAGTCCTTCTATGGGTCAAGAGTTACTATCAAGAGAATTATATCTTTGGAATTTGTGATAGGGGAGTAATTCCCCACGATCATCAATTTCTTGGTGGTGGAGAAGACACCAAGGTTTAACCTTATCCTGGGAAGACCTTGGTTGGCTCAATTACAAGCTGTGTCTTCACCTATCCACTAAGAAATTCATCATCCTTATGAGGGAGGTGAGATTATCATTCACAGTGATAGTGTAGTTTCCTTGGCTATCAACAATGTCGACATAGAGTATGGGTCAGAAGTGGAGCTTCAAGAGGAAACTTCTAGCCATGAGGTCCATCAACCTAAGAAAGAGCAAAAACCCAACAACAATGATGGGCAACAAGATGTGTCATGGGATGAACTCCCTTTCAATATCATAAGTGAAAGGGATGATGAGTATAAACTTGTGTAAAATGGCCTTATACATTTCTCAACCTTTCAAAGATTAGGAAGAGCTTGCATAAGTAACATGCATCTATACTCCTTCCATGTTGCACCCTATGACCTGTATAATCGTATGTATCATAAACATTTAGCCTAAGTTTTCTCTTTGTTGACCAATCATTACCTTTTTTCTCTTATGTTTTATTTTACAATTATGCATATATCTTAGAAGTTTAATTTGTTTTCATTTCCATTTATTATGGCCTTATTTCTTTCTCTATTATCCTTATTTAGCATCATATAAACTTAAAAACCATAAAAACTTTAAAACAGAAAAGTGCCAAAAAAAAAATATAAGTTTCTCTTTAGCCTTAGTCCACTAAGACTTTAAAGTGGAAACATGGCCTACCATGGCCTTAAACTCACAAAATCACATAACTTGACCTACCATGGCCTAAAACTAGCAAATGTCTCTTTTATCTTATTTACACTTAGCCTTTAAATGCATTGTGTAGTCATTTAAATTTATAACCAAAATCATCAACATAGCCATTTACAATGTTTATAACATTAGAACAAATATATATATAGCCAAAAATTGAAACCAAAAATTTACATTTAAAATGTTTATAGAATACATAGCCATGGCCACACTATGTGGCAAAATATCAAAATAATAATAATAACAATTATACATAACATAGCCTTCGCTAATAATAGCCATCAACATAAAAACAAATATAATATAACTAGCAAGCTAAAATAGGCATATGGAGGATGCTAAGGGACCCAAAGGATGAAGTGGTGGGTCATCTCCACCCTCACCACTAGAGCCACCAATGTCTCCTAATGTCTAAAATACAACAAGCACATAGCTAGTTAGTAACTAATAGCCAAAATCATAACTTAAAACAAAACTAAAACAACTAGCTCCATGACTTTTGCAGGTAGATGTGGAAGGCCATCCTCCAAACAATGGAGGATCTATTCGTCTGTCATATTGACCCAATCAATATCCCCAAGATCAATGCTAGTGAGGATGCTAGTCTTGTCTACTATGGTCCAAGTAGGTGGCCCTAGGGTAATAGTAGCCATAGAGGTCTCATATACAATAGTGGTAATTTGAGGAGTATGGAATTTCTCCACCATGAGAGTACTCTCAAAGAGTTGATAGGCACTCTCTATCTAGATACCTTGAATGAACAACTCTCTCTTACACTGTTCAACTAACTCCTCCTTGAGTCACTTTAGGTAGGCCTCATGATCAACCTTATGCTATCTCTTATGATCCTTTTGTATCCTACCCCACTCTAGGATCCAAGTGTAGTGATCTTTCTAATCCTCAACCTTCTGGGAGATGAGGTCCATCTACATCTATTTCTTCATCATCTCCTATGAGAGAGCTACCTTACCCTAGATGGCATGCAAGTAGTAGGTCCACGTGATCTCTTTGGTCTACAATTTTCCTAAGTTATCCACTTGGGCTTCCATAAAGGTCTTAGAGTCCTGAATATCTCTAATCACCTCCTCCTACCATTGAGTTTTCTTCCTCAAGGCCACAACCTACTTCCATATGTATTCATTAGACCTCTCAAGTTTCAATGAAGTTTTTGCACATGACATTGGTAAATCAATAGTGATATCATATAACTTTAATGGTACACTAAAGACATCAGAGGGAAGTTTTAGCTAGGAGTTAATATCCATGTCTCAATTGGGGTCCCACATCTTCGAACGAACTAGACCAACATATAACACAACCATACGAATAGTTTACAACCTAAGATAGCCATAACATAAACACAAACTATGAGATAGAAATATGACTAAAAAAAGGTAAACCAAGTTCTTACCTATCTCAAGTGTAACTTGTTACAACTAGTTGATGATGTCCTTAGCCATCCCACACATAAACTTCACCTTGTTTGGGGCCTCGACCCATGGTTTCACATGAAACTTAGGAACAAGGACTTGCACGGGTGGCTCAAGAACTACTATGGACATAGTAATCATAAAATTGCTAGGAAAAAATCCATAATAAATCAATAGAATATAACAAGAACCATTAAGACATGTGCATACTTGGCTCCTCCTCCTCTTCCTCTAGGATGAAATCAAGGGATGCACCTAGTACTACCCCACTGAACAAGGCATCTAGATCATCTATATCTTTGTTAGTGAACCATTCAATCTCATGCTACTATAAGAGTGTCTCCTTTCCATGCCCTTATTCCTCCTTTGCTATAGCAACTGCACATCTATGTGCTTCCTTCTTTGCACCAACTTGGGCTACCATTTCTTGACACTTGGCTATAACGATAACACATGGAAAATCAATTAGCACACGAAACCATAACATAGCCATAAATCTTAATACATAGAATAGCCAAAACTTAGATAAAAATTACCTATGAAAATATTTTATGATGACTTAAGCTTCCCCTTCAGCTTCTCTAGGCCATCATTTAGCCTCCAAGATGCTTGCTACAATCGTGAGAGGCTCCTCCAACTTATCAAGAGATTCACATCGTCTAACACCAAGATCCTTGGTGGTAACAGACAGGTATTCATCCATCTTATCTAATGGATTCTAAGCTAACATCATTGGATAAATGTGCTTTATCCAAGGCCTAGAAAGTTGGTCTAGGCCTTGGGCATCCAATTGCTCATTCCTACACACCACCAAGAACTTTGTGAATGTCTTCAAGTAGCTTGCCAAGAATGCAAAATGCATGTGGATTATGGTAGAGGTGTCTATGTAGAGCCTGAGAATCTCATCCTAAAGCCCAAAAACTAAAGTAGCCACCAAGTTTAATCTAACATCATTAATCAGGATCCTCTTGAAGGTCCACCCCTATGCAATGGTAATTTCCTTTTTTGTGACAATAGTTTGGGAAATGCATGGGACTAGAACAAAGGATATGATGCCTTTGCCCAAGGGTTCATGAAGTTGTCCATGAAAATCTTGGAATGGACCATGTTAGCACCAAGCCACTCTAGAACTTCCTCATGATGGCCCACTTCCTTCACTATTCTAATGGCAACCTTTGCCACATCAACGGGAATACCAAACAAGTTGTAAAAGGTGCCCTCATTAATGGCTATGGTAATCAACATGTCTTGGATGATGGTGTGAAAATGATCAACTTCTTTATTGAAGGAGTTGATGATATGCAACATATCCATAGTAAGGATGAAAAAGATATATGCCATAAATAAATCAAGCAAACCCACATGCTCAATGTTTGCTTGAATGTATCTAGGCTCATGTACCATCAACCACTCCTATGTTGGTATCACCTCACCAAAAATCAGGATAAGGATATCCTCATAACATCCTATAAGTGCTAAACTGATGTTCTACAAGGCAACAACTAAACATTTAGCATCAACATAGGTATGTGTTGGCAACCATTTGGGAGGTGATCACCAACAAGTGTCCTCGAACAAGGTCTAGGTGCTTGCTGGTCTCTGGCAGCACCAAGGCCCAAATACCTCCAAATAGACTTAGTAGTAATGTGAGTATGTGTGTGTGCTGTTATGGTGTGCGGTTGTGAAAAATGAAATGATTACATTATGTGTAAACTACAAATGACTTATCTTAAAGAGATTCAGCCAACTTTGCCAAGTACTATGAGTTGTTGAGAGTTCCTATTTTGTTCAATTGCCTAGTCTATGCAGTCCTTATAATACCTACTTGTAACAAATAAAATTTTGCAAAAACATTTGAGCATAAATCCACAAATCTACTTCTAATTTTCCGCAGAGAAAGAGATAGTTCCACAAGAAAACTAGAAATAGATCAAGATTCAATGGAAATAGACAGAAAAGTAAGTAGACAATCCCAAAGTAGCTAAAATGATACGAGTAAACACTTCACAATAAAGCTATCCCAAATTTAATAACTACAAATTGTTCAAACTTCCAAGGCTCAAATAAGCAATTTCTTTAAGACAATCCTACTATGCTACCAAAAATTGCTGCGTAAACTACCACGTACGAGACTCCATTTTGGCTAGATAATGGATGTCAACAATTGCATTCAACAGAACCTTCAAAAGACTCAAAAATTTTTGATTGAAATACCACAGAGATTTACTTTAAAGATAAAAGAAGCTATTCTAGTCCTATCAAAATACCAAAGATTTTCTAAACCCTCTCCACTATTGAATCGTTCAACGGCTTGACTACATGCAAAGGCTCTCTTACAGCAATCTCAATAGTAGTTCTTATACGTTGCAAAATAATAAAATTCACTACTAAAATGCTCTTAAGGCTTTCAAACACAAGCTCTTCTATGGCAAAATTTTAATATAAATCTTCTATTATGCAACAAGAAATAATAAGAGCAATCTAAAAATCTCAAAATTACTTGCCAAGTATGATACTATCTAAAACACTAGCTAAACAATTTAAACAAAATAAAAAATAATAAGCATAACTCATAGGACTATGACAAAGAGGCTGAAAAGTTATCATTAGCAAGTCATCTTACAAGCAATCTTTCACAATTTCTTACAAATGCTCTTCCAAGAGTGTGTCTCCAAGTGAGAGCTAGTAGTCCCGAGTGTGTTATGATTTTCTTCTTACCCCTGAAGCCTTTTTATAGGGTTCAAAAGGTAGTCACATATTTCAAAATATCTTAGCTAACTTCTCTCCCAAGTAAGGAAGTTATAACTTACCCAACAAGTTAGGAGATCTTACTTGCCCAACAAGTTAGGAAGTTGTGACTTATTTTCGGTGGTTATAACCACTATAAAGATAAAAAAGCTACAGCTGACAAGTGTCCCATTTAGTTGCCAAGTGGCCCTTCAATCGCCAAGTGGTCACCATGGAGATAAACAAGTTGTAGTTGACAAGTGTCCTTTGTAGTGGTTACAAACATCATGGGATTAAGGCTGGGAAGTTATAACTTCCACAAAAAGTTACCACTATAGAAATAAAAGCTATGGTGGCCAAGTTTCCTATTGGATAACTATCCAATATAAGTCCTTAGCATATGCAAATTTTTAATTCAATATTAATACTCACTTGGTACACAACCAAGGGCTATCAAACGTACAATAGCATAGTAATAACTAAATTACTTATATCAAAATCCAAAGTTAATCAAAATAAATGTCATGCTCTGCAACCAGAGCCTCAATGTAGTTGTGAATGCCAAGGTGTCAATTATTGGCTTATTCTATTGCAGGAGAATGCCAAATCATACAATCGTTTTGTATCATCAACGTCGTTGCTAATATCTAACGTGGTGGGTCCTTCTGAGAGAGTATGCCTGGCTGGAAACCTGGTGAAGAATTTTACATTTTTTGTAGCTGGAATGCCTTAGGTAAATCCAAAACATTACATTGTATTATGAATCAAGAATATTGATGCCGAGGAGCATGGAAGAATTCCTTGAGGTGAAATGGCGACGTTTCAAGCTATGTAGGTGTACATCATCAACTACGTTGATGAAATCCAAATTCACGTGGGTAGCCTGACACCTTACATCGATGGTACCTTACTTTGCAGATGCCTCAATGACGCTTTTGCGTAGTTGAAGAAGTCTCTCCAATAAAGCCTGCCTTATATTAAATTGCAGTATTAATATGAATTGCCCTTGAAAAATAAAAATTTTCCCCTACATAGTAACAACACAAATTATCTTCTAGATAATAAGTTTGGTCTCCGTTCATTGGTGCCTGCAACCTGTTACTATTGATGCCGCATAGCTACACCATCGCTGCTACATCTGATGATCGATCTCCTCGTGGGCTCCTCAGAGGGCTAGAACCACTTGCGATGGCCTTCATCCTAGCAACTTCATTCTTTCTGCCATAGAAAATCTCCTTCAGATCTACTGTTGTGTTTTTCTTGGTCACTACATGATTACTGCAGTCGGTAGCCATGTTTCGGCAAAGAGGATCACCTACATCTTTTACATGCTGCAGAGATTCTCCAGTCACGAGCACTAGCACACTACCATGGTGTAGGCAGTAACAATATACAGAGTTTCTAAGACCATTGAAATTTATCTTTGCATTTCACTACAAAATATTATTCACAATTAACTGTAGTATCTAGGTCCATCATAACACATCATAAAAGACATCCAAAAATCACTATAATATTTTCCTAATCATAAACAGTCATGGAGCATTCAACAATCACAGTTGGGAGACAGACGGATCATGGATGAAATGAATGATGATGAACACAAAATGATAAAAACGCTGATAATTTTGCAGGCATGGTAGTTGCAGTGCAGATTCCCTATTGCATTGGACCATCCAATCAATTGAATCCAATTCCAATTTTTTTTTCCTTTCTTTCTGTCCTACTTTAACACTTCCAGTTTCTTTAAGAGATCTTATCCCTTTGTTTTCATATCCAAATATATTTGAGCTCAAGTAAATATACCATCCAAAAATATACATTGATCTTAAAGAAGAATATTAGGCCCCAAACCCTTCCAGGATGCTAGAGGGTGATGCAATCACACTCTCAAAGGAACCCTTTTATGTCTTCTCATTCTACGGATACATTCTAGTGAAGCGACTTGAGAACCACCAGATTATGATTCTTGAGCAAGTCATGAAATTAATCATTCAAAATTTATGCTGCAATTTATGCTCATGACACCAAGATGGATAATTCCCTATAAATGTACCTACAATATCTAACATATGTCATTCCAACTTCATGGTCAGTTAACTGTTGCAGAATTCTTCACGGGAAAGAGCATAATCCTCCTTAAATAGTTTAAGTTCATTAGAATTCTGTACCTCACCATTTGCAAATAAGTCCACCTATTCCATGAAATGGCCAAAATGTGCCAACATTTCTGCCCGCTTTAAAAGCTTAAAGAAATTTATGCAAGCCATTTTTAAAAACTGAACTATACTAAAACTTTTATTGAATTTTTACAGCTGAACAGAAATCTTTTTGGAGGAAAATTTCCATCAAACATAATTCTTGGTGGTATAAAAACCTCATTCCTAACAAAACAAACAAACTATACATTATCAAGTCCTTTGTTCATGGACTATTTTTGAGATGGGAAGAGAATGGTGAGGATTACTCTGGTAGGAATCCTCATATCTCTAACCTTCTCATAAGCCATCTTTGAAGTGATAAATGCTATTCTATTATTTTCTGGTACTGATGGCTGATGTTCTTCTTCAATCATTACATCCTTATAACTTTCTACTATTTGCATATCCAATGTTGAAGCTGCCTTTGCCAAATCATTTGTTATAAGATTCTCTGCTCTATTTATATGCTTTATTTGGCAATGTTGAAACTGATCTAACATCTTACAAGAAAGTTGCTTATAAGGTCTTAAGAATGAGCTCTTTACTACACAATTACCCTTTACTTGTTCACAAAATAATCTTGAGTCTCCTTTGATAGTGATTACTCTGATCTTTTTATCTAGAGCTATTCTTATACCAATGCATAAAGCTTCATACTCAGCTTTCTTGTTAGTACAAGGGAAAGATAGATGAATTGCTTTAAGAATTTCAGGTGAATCATTCCTTAATATAGCTATACTAACTCCTGCACCCTTTGAATTACATGAACCATCAAAGTATAACTCCCATTTATCCTCATTCTTTGATTTTTCTTTTTCAGAACCATAATTCTCTTGGAGTGTACAAATTTTTTTTTCAACACCTCCTTTTTCAACCATTTTACTTTTTCCATTTGAAGTAATATTATCAATCATCAAAGGTTCACTATAAATGTATATCTGATTTGGTTCTCCTCTCCAAGGTAACCACATGTGAGAATAATCTGTTGATATGTAACCTGAGAAATTCTTGCTCCAACTTCTACTCAATAAGAAACTATGTGAATCTGGTATATTTACCACTTGAATAGTTACTCTACTTTTGACGTGAGGTTCAGAAGCAATTTTCAATAGAACGNAAATACTAATTTGGAGTGCTTTGCTCTACTTGATTGTCTTTACCTTGATTCTTATCTTTGCTATTTGGCTCAAAAGCGTTTCTCTTAGAAGATGGATTAGTAATAACATTTGGAGGTCTAGAAGTAGTTAATCCTTCTTTTGATTGGAGATTATATCCATTTTCCTCATTGTTATTGCATTCTTCATCTGAAGACATATCTTCTTCGGAACTTGATAGAGAAGAAGTATCACTTGATCCATTGCTAGAAGATTTACTTGCATAATGAATACTAGATAACTCATTATCAAATTCGATATCAAGAGAGTTGGACATAATAAGGTCACTTTCATCCTCATCTTCTACTAACTTAGTTTCTTGATGTTTATGCTTTCTATTTTTCCTTTCTTCCTTGATATTCCTTTTTTCATTGATATTAACTCTTGCCAAAGCTTTTTCAAGCTTCACTATTTTGTTAGACATATCTCTCATTAATTGTCCTTTTCCAAATTCTACTCTTTCATGTTCTTGCTCTTTTTTAACATGAGATGGATCTGGTAAAGCTTTAAATTGAGCAAAATCTTGCATAGGAATCATAACTCTTTCTTCTCTTTTTTGAATTGCGATATTTTCTTTAGGATTCAAGTTCAACTATTTTTCTAACTGTATAGCTTCACTAAAGTAGTCATTTAGTGTAGTTAAGTTTGGAGTTCTCCTTAACCAAATTGAAATGTTGGGGTTGACAGCCTTAAGATAAGTTTCTTTAAGCATTTCTTTTGATGGCCTATATTGTCTTCAAAAGAGTCCACAAATTTGTTGAAACTTGATATTAAAATCTCTAATTGACTCACTCCTTGCTTAGCTTGTACTAGCCCATAGTATAGTTGTTGTTGATCTAATTGATTACCAAACTGGGCCAAGAAAAGATTCTTCATATCATCCCAACTTGTAATACTATTATTTGGTAAGTTTGAATACCAAATCTGAGTCATATCCTTTAAATTTGATACAAACAACCTACAAGCTTGATCTTGATGTTGAATATTTGCATGGGCTAAAGCTAACTCAAACATGTGAATATATTCTTCAGCTAAATAATCTTTTCCAAGAATGAAAGGCTTAGGCAAATATTTGTAAACTACCTTAGGAATATCATTGTAATTTTGAAATCCTAATGATGTAACTCTTTGCCATGGATTTGCCATCCTATTCCTTTGGATAGTTGAACTCTTAGACTTTCTAGATCTTCTCTTATAAATTGATAAACCAGATATAATGAGTTATCTTCTTGATCTTCTAGTTTTTACTCTACTACTTGTTCCTAATTCAAAAACTTTCTTTCATTCTTCTTCTAATGAAGAATCAGTCTTAGAATCTAGAATATCTTTTGAAACCTTTAAATCTTCCAAACTATCAATATTCTTGGTCATGAACTAAAAATATCTAATTTCTTAAGCCTATCTAGTAACAAAGAATGGTTGATGTGCTAGAATTATAAGGCTTATGAACTTAGAGGCTAAATTTTCAGCCCTCCCTTTAGCGCCAAAAGAACTGTTGGTGACCATTTGGGATGCAACCGCCAACGAGTGTCCTCGAATAGCGTTTAGGTGCTTGTTGGTCTCTGGCAACAACAAGGCCCAAATACCTTCAAATAGACTCAATAGTTAATGTGAGTATGTGTGTGTGCTCTTGCACTGTGCGGTTGTGAAAAATGAAACGATTGAGTTGTGTGTAAACTACAAATGACTTATCTTAAAGAGATTCAGCCAACTTTGCCAAGTACTATGAGTTGTTGAGAGTTCCTATTTTGTTCAATTGCCTAGTCTATGCAGTCCTTATGATACCTACTTGTAACAAATAAAATTTTTCAAAAACATTTGGGCACAACTCCACGAATCTACTTCTAATTTTCCCCAGAGAACACGATAGTTCCACAAGAAAACTAGAAATAGAGCAAGATTCAATGGAAATAGACAGAAAAGAAAGTAGATTTGTGTTAAGATCTCAAATGTTTAAACAAGCTAAAATGATACGAGTAAACACTTCACAATAAAGCTATCCCAAATTCAATAACTACAAATTGTTCAAACTTCCAAGGCTCAAATAAGTAATTTCTTCAAGACAATCCTACTATGCTACCAAAAA
>MNCI01010004.1:70684-85277 GCA_015680685.1 Gnetum montanum | reverse complement strand
ACTATTGAATCGTTCAACGGCTTGACTACATGCAAAGGCTCTCTTACAACAATTTCAATAGTAGTTCGTATACGTTGCACAATAATAAAATTCACTACTAAAATTCTCTTAAGGCTTTCAAACACAAGCTCTTCTATGGCAAAATTTTAATATAAATCTTCTATTATGCAACAAGAAATAATAAGAGCAATCTAAAAATCCCAAAATTACTTGCCAAGCATGATACTATCTAAACCACTAACTAAAAAATTTAAACAAAATAAAAAAAATAAGCATAAATCATAGGACTATGACAAAGAGGCTGAAAAGTTATCTTTAGCAAGTCATCTTACAAGCAATCTTTCACAATGTCTTCTTACAAATGCTCTTCCAAGAGTGTGTCTCCAAGTGAGAGCTAGTAGTCCCGAGTGTGTTATGATTTTCTTCTTACCCCTGAAGCCCTTTTATAGGGTTCAAAAGGTAGTTACATATTTCAAAATATCTTAGCTAACTTCTCTCCCAAGTAAGGAAGTTATAACTTTCCCAAGAAGTTAGGAGATCTTACTTGCCCAACAAGTTAGGAGATTACTTGCCCAACAAGTTAGGAAGTTGTAACTTATTTTGGGTGGTTATAACCACCATAGAGATACAAAAGCTACAACTGACAAGTGTCCCATTTAGTTTCCAAGTGACCCTTCAATCACCAAGTGGTCACCATGGAGATAAACAAGTTGTAGTTGACAAGTGTCCTTTGTAGTGGTTACAAACATCATGGGATTAAGGCTAAGAAGTTATAACTTCCATAAAAAGTTACCACTATAGAAATAAAAGCTATGGTGGCCAAGTGTCCTATTGGATAACTATCCAATATAACTCCTTAGCATATGCAAATTTTTAAATCAATATTAATACTCACTTGGTACACAACCAAGGGCTGTCAAATGTACAACAACATAGTAACAACTAAATTACTTATATCAAAACCCAAAGTTAATCAAAATAAATGTCATGATCTGCAGCCAGAGCCTCGATGTAGTTCTAAATGCCAACGGTCAATTATTGGCTTATTCTCTTGCAAGAGAATGTCAAATCATACAATCGTTTCATATCATCGACGTCGTTGTTGATATCTAATGTGGTGGGTCCTTCCAAGAGAGTATGCCTACCCAAAAACCCAATGAAGAATTTTACATTTTTCGTAGCTGGAATGCCTCACATAAATCCAAAACATTACATTGTATTCTGAATCAAGAATATTGATGCTGAGGAGCATGGAAGAATTCCTTGAGGTGAAATGGCAGTGTTGTAGGCTGCGCAAGTGTACATCATCAGCTACATTGATGAAATCCAAGTTCACATGGGTAGCCTGACGTCTTACATTGATGGTACCTTACTTTGCAAATGCCTCAATGATGCTTTTGCATAGTTAAAGCAGTCTCTCTAGTAAAGCCTGCCTTATCTTAAATTGCAGTATTAATACGAATCGCCCTGGAAAAATAAAAAATTTTCCCTACGTAATAACAACACAAATTATCTTCCAAATAATAAGTTTGGTCTCCGTTCATTGGTGCCTGCAACCTATTACTATTGATTCTGCATAGCTACACCATCACCACTACATCAGATGATCGATCTCCTCGTGGACTTCTTAGAGGACCAGAATGACCTATGATGGCCTTCATGCCAGCAACTTCATTCTTTTTGCCATAGAAAATCTCCTTTGGATCTACTGTTGGGTCTGTCTTGGTCACTACGCAATTACTGCAGTTGGTAGCCATGTTTCAGCAAAGAGGATCACCTACATCTTTTACATGCCTCAAAGATTCTCTAGTCACAAGCACTAGCACACTACCATGGTGTAGGCAGCAACAATATACAGAGTTTCTGAGACCATCGAAAGTTATCTTTACATTTCATTGCAAAATATTCTTCACAATCAACTACAACAACTAGGTCCATCATAATACACCATAAAACATGTCCAAAAATCACTATAATATTTTCCTGATCATAAACAATCATGGAGCATTCAGCACTCACGGTTGGGAAACAGACGGATCATGGATGAAATGAATGACGATGAACACAAAATGATAAAAACACCGATAACTTTGCAAGCATGGTAGTTGCAGTGCAGGTTCCCTGTTGCATTGGACCATCCAATCAATCAAATCCAATTCCAAATTTTTTTTCCTTTCTTTCTGTCCTACTTTAACACTTTTGATTTCTTTGAGAGAACTTATCCCTTTGTTCTCATATCCAAATATATTTGAGCTCAAGTAAATATACCATCCAAAAATATAAATTGATCTTAAAGAAGAATATTAGGCCCCAAACCCTTCCAGGATGCTAGAGGGTGATGCAATCACACTCTCAAAGGAACCCTTTTATGTCTTCTCGTTCTACGAATACATTCTAGTGAAGCGACTTGAGAACCACCAAATTATGATTCTTGAGCAAGTTATGAAATTAATCATTCAAAATTTACGCTGCAATTTATGCTCATAACACCAAGATGGATAATTCCTTGTAAATGTAGCTACAATATCTAACATATGTCATTCCAACTTCATGGTCAGTTAACTGTTGCAGAATTCTTCACGGGAAAGAGCATAATCCTCCTTGAACAGTTTAAGTTCATTAGAATTCCATACCTCACCATTTGCAAATAAGTCCACCTATTCCATGAAATGGCCAAAATGTGCCAACAGTATGTTTAATAACTAGTTAAAATAATAGAACACTTAAGACTTTAATAATCATAAAACATTAGATGTTATAGCCCTTATGTTTACCTTTCTTCTTCTTCCTTGGGGTGGTTTGATTAGAGGTTCCAACTAGAGTGCTCTTAGAGCCCACCCACTAGTTGTGTATCATCCTGTTAGCCACACTCTTCTTGTAGACAATGTCAAATTTCTTAGTGTACTCACTAAAGTCCTCTCTTAACTGTTCATACACAATAGTTCTGATATGGGGGCCCTTGGTGAATTCATCTAAGATGGTTTGAGCCACAGCCAAGGTTTGACCATTAGTGATTAAGCCTTGATCACTGATCCTATACTTGCAACAAGGTCACGAAACCAACAAAGTTAGAAAATGTAGTTTAGCCAATAAAGTGAAAAAGCATAAAAATACTATAAAAACCATGCTTACCCCTATAGATGGTACACAGTGCCAAGAAAGATCTGGAACAATGTGTGGACTCTATGTGCCACCATCAGAGTATTGTCAATGTTATACAGACTATATTAAGGCATAGTCTAGATCTTGATGAGGTAGCATGGGCTAATCATGCCTACTCCTATGTTGTCTTATGAGGTGGATTATTAACAATGAACTTGGCAATCATGTCAAATGCCTAAGGCATCAGTGTCTCCACTATAACCCCAACCACATCCATGAACAAGTGTGACCACAACATCATATTGAGATTTTGCTGGATGTAGGAAAGGAATTCCCTTGCCCCTGGTTGGAACCATAGTGAAACCTTGTCCAAGGTCATGTTAGGCAGGGGGGTGTTGGCCTTAGGGTGGCCAATGTAGCATAGAACACCCACTAATAGAAATATGATGAGTATGGGCTTCAAGAAGACCTTGCATGGAAAAAAAATATTATGACCGATAGAAATTTCTTAACAAGTTTATAAAAATTTCCTAGTCAAGAGTGAAATTAGCCCCCTATAAAAAGCTCTAAGGTGTCTAATAAGTCTTCTTGAGAAATTTATGACAACATTAGTATAACCTTTCATAGCTTCATGCATCATAGCCAAAAAATTATATCCTAAATAGCATATCAAATTGACACATAACCAAATTTAGAGCCTAAGAAATAGCCAATAGCATGAATATTACCAAAAATAGTAAAATTTTCTTGTAACCTTAAAAATCAAATTTAAAGCATTACCAATGTTTTAGAACATCCCCAAGGGCATGGAAGTTGACAACGAGAAGTCTCTAAACATGTTAACCACATCCATCTCCAAAGCGGTAAATTGCTACAACCAAGATTTAGCCTCATTGATATAGCTTAGAGTAAAATTTCATTAACAATTCATCCTAGCTCTAGATTTGGTGATTACACCATGGAAGGAGTCCTATAATCATGAGAATTTTATCCATTACCATTACAACTAGAAACACATAACCATATTTGCATAAAACATAACCAAATCTAGCAAAATCATAGCTAGCAATTTAAACCCCCTTTTGTGTAGGGTTGAGAGAAAATGCACCAAAACTTTGTTTGACCTCCACATCGAGTGGTTCCACCACCACTTGAAAACTTGAATTGAGCCCTATGCAACCACACTTAACAAAAAATTAAAACCATTGTCTTTTATTTAAAAAAATTTAATAATTTGGATGAAACTCTAAAAATGACACAAACCCCCTTTTGATATAAGTTTAATAAAAAGGTTTTTAAAACTTCATTGCAAGTCGAAATAGCGTGATTCCACATCCATTAGAAAGATAAGGTCAATACCCATCTATCCATAACCAAAACTTAGCCAAAGCCCCTACTTTTTTCTTAGAAAAAATTCGTGAATCTACATGAAACTTTAAAAAATGGTACAAAAAACCTAACTGCACAACCTCCCAAAAATAGCCATAACATCATCGTTTTAAATCAAAATCAGATGGGAACATAGCCTTTGGAAATATGAAACATAGAGCTACAAATCCATAACATCATATTTTAAAAATATACAACCATTTTCTTAGTTAAAATTACACAACAATGTTTATGTTTTCCACACAAAAATCACCAAAAAGCTCATAATTCATAAGACCTAACTTAATGTTGCCATGGAAAATAGCCAAAATACCCAATTGAAAATACACCAAAATAAGGTGGTAGTATTTCATTAGAATTAAATTTTGATGAACATTAAATCCTAGAAGAAAAACAACCCTATCCAAAAATTTATGAAAAAAGCATGAAAACAACAAGCCTAATTTTATAAAACTAAAGCTACCAAAGCCAAAACAATGAAACTACCCTAGATCTATGTAGAAATGACCAAAACAGAAGGCATGAGTTTGTTAAAAAAAAAAAATTTTACCCCCTCTATCAACATAGATTTGAAGAAAATGACCCCACCCATGGCAAGACAAGGAAGAAAAAATGGCAAGAAACAAAGAAAAAAATGGCTAGAATTACCTACCTTGGGGAAGCAATGGATGAAGAAGCATGGAGATAGACCTGGATAGTCCTAATAGATTCCTTTCATTCTTGTTAGCCTTCTGGATTCATGGATTTCAACTCTTCCCTCCATGCTGCTTAGGCATCATAGCTTAATCAACACTAGGAATTACTTAAATCTAGGTAGAAGGTAGGTTTAACGCTAGCTGTAGGAAGGGTCTAGTGCCTCCACATAGAATATTGATGTTGTCTACTACAAAAATCCCTTCTAGAGCTATCCTCAAATGCATTTGTTTAATAAAATGAAGACTGTGATTGAAACCTGCAAAATTTGACAATAAAAACTACATCTAAACCTAAGTGCCCACCTCTTAACCCCAGTTGCCAATTCAATGCACCATAACTCCAAGTGCACTAAAGTGTAAAGGGGGGAATTCTTATCCATTCTAGGATTGGTTAGAAATAACTTCACTTCTCAAATTTTAACATTTTTGGATAGTAAGTCCCACCATATGCCTTCACTCTTAGCCTTAAAATTGCATCAACACTAGTTTTTAACCTCTTTTGGACACTGAGGATACCATGCCTTAAAATATTTAGGCCTTAACTCCAATACATCCACACTGAGGATACCATGCCTAGCATGGATACATGCCTTCCACCTCCTAAAACCATTAAAACATAATCTTGTTACCATTTTTAGCAGCTATAACCTAGCTTTTTCAACCCTAGGCTCCTAAAGGGGGTTAAACATTAATAAAACTAGATAACCTAGGTTTTCACATTGGGGAAACACTAGCCAATGTGGAAGAAGGTGGGTAACATCAATTCGTATTTCCCATCAGCCATCTAGTCCATGTTTGACCCCTAGAGTGGGCCCACATGACCTAAAACCTCTCCAAGCACCCCCGACAACCTCGGAACCTCACCAAACCTAGTTGAAAGTGGTTGAAACCTTAGGACTTCATGGATCCAAATTGGATGAGGCCTCATCCACATTGAGTACCCCAACCCCAATGTAGATGGATGGGGGGAAGATAAAAATTACCTAAATTAACTTCCTAGTAGCCATTTTTCAAAGCCTAGTGCTCTTGCACAGCCTTCGGTAGCCTAATTTGACCTTAAAATAGTAGATTGTTAGTATTCCACATTAGTGAACCCCCCTACACACTACCCAACATGGAGCTAGTGTTGAAATGCAAGGGGTATGCAAGAAAACCTAAGTTATGATCTAAAAAAGCCAAATAACCTACCCTAATGACCCCTAAACCCTATTAGAACCCTCCTGAGATTTTGAATGCTCCAAAATTAGTTAAAATTGTCAAAAAAACCACCATCCCCATCTCATCCACATTAGGGTCATCATGCCCAGCATGGAAGAAGGGGTGATTGAATGAGGCCCCTACAAACCTCCAAACTACTAGATCTTGACACCAAGTATTGACTATTGACACTAGCAACCCCAAAGACTAACATGCATGGTTGATTAGCTTTCAAACTAGACTAGATCTAACATTCTTGGTTCATCCACACTACATGAGATGTCTTCAATGCTACCTAGCATGGAAATAATGTAGATTTAGCTAGGAATATTAGTGGGGTCCCTAGATGCAAGAAAAAAATGTCAAATTATCTTGTACTAACACTAAAACCTTGACAGCCTCTCCAAAAACTAAAAAAATGTCAAAAATTACAAAAAATTAATCCCCTAAGGTTCTTCCATGGTAGGGAAGACCTCATCCACATTGCGCATTCTAGTCCCAACATGGATGAAACAGGGAAAGCCAAAACTATGGAAGTTTGCATGAAAATTAACTTCTAGAAACAACTCAACCCTTCTAGAAGCCACTAAACTTTTGGAAATCACCTATAATAACCCAAAATTTTTCCCTTTGGATTCTTGATGCTAAGGAGGACTCCATCCATGCTAAGCATCCTAGTCCTAATGTGGATCAAGGGGAGAAAGCCTAAAAACCCTCTTACAAACCTCAAAATAACCACATTTCAACCATAGGCATCAATAGTCAACATCAATAACCCTATGGATACATGCATAGCCAAAACTAATAAAAAGTAGGACCCTTTAGCTCTTCCATCCTAGGAGCCACCTCTTCCATTTTGGCTAGCATGGAAGTAAGGGAAAACTTTGGAGGGACTCAAAAATAACCTTTAGATACCTCAAACAAACACTGGAAAGCCTTGTGTGCACCCCAGTACCTTGTTTATACATCCTAGAACCCTCAAACTCTCCAAAATTTACCATCAATAGTTAAAAATCCTATCCCCCTAATCTTGCATGCTAAGCATGGGAACCCTGATGTAGAAGAAGAAGGAAACACCAGAAACCTCTTAATAATCATTGAAATAACCAAAATTTGATCCTAGGCATCAATGATTAACACTAGCAACCTTGGAAATCTACATGCATAACCAGAAGTAACAAAAAATAGCAAAAAGTAAAGTCCCCTAGTTCCTCCATGTTGGGAGCCACCTCTTCCATGCTAGCCAACATGGAAGCATAGGAAAATTTTGGGAGGACCCAAAAATGGCCCTTGGACACCTCAAGAAAACACCCTACAACCTTGCATGAACCATAAGATCATTTTTGCACCTTCTAGAACCCTCAAACCCTACAAAATAGATCCCAAATGGCCAAAAAGCTATCCCCCTAATTGAATCCATGTTGGGCACACCACCCCTAGTGTGAAAGAAAGGGGAAAAGCTGAAAAACCACTTGGGAACATCCAAAATTATCAACTTTTTACCTAAAACCCTAGTCCTTGATCCAATAACTCTGAGACCTAACCTGCATAGTTGATTATGACCTGAATTAGCCTAGATTTAGGATTCTTATTCCATCCATGATGGAGAGGGTCCCTTCCACACTAGGTAACATGGAAATAAGGGGTAAAGATGCTTTTCCACTTTTAGTGGCAAGATGACCCTCTCAAAGATCAAAAATCTACATCAAAGAAGCCTAGGACTTCATAACCTTACGATTATGATCATTGGATTGTGTTTTGGCCCTTAAAATCCATTTCCCCAAATCTTCCATGCTAGAGCAACTCCCTAGTGTCAAAACAAGGGGGTGAGACCTTAGATGCCCTTGAATAAACTCCAAACATGAATAAAACTAGCTAGAAACTTGTAGAATCATAATCTACAATCCTAAGGGCCTATAAACCTAGTTAATGTGCTCTTGAACCATCCTAAAATCATGGAACAAGTGTTCCTTGCCCCATTCTTTCATGCTTAGGATGTTGTACTCAGCATGAAAGAAGGAGGAAAATAATTTCAACATGTTTTTCCATCGAAAACTAACTCCAATGTCCTCAAAACAAAACTACAAGGTGCATAACTTCTAGATCTAGGTTTTAGTTGCCTGTTTGACCTTACTTGATCTTATTATTATTAGGATTTTGGTGTTCCATGCTAAGCCCCATTCCTTCCATGCTGGCCAACGTGAAAGTAAGGGGGTTAAGCTCTAACACCTACATTTTAGCCTTTATCAACTTTTGGAATGCCTAATTTTGATAGATCTAGCCTTGTACTACCCCCAAGAAGGCCTTGGAACCTCAATTTTGAACCTCTAGATGTCTCAAAACCTACTTTCCTTAGATTCCATGTTGAGCATCACTCCTTCCATGCTGGCCAACATCAATAGACAGGGCCAATGTGGAAGCCTCAAAACTCTTAATTTTCAGGTCTAAACAACCCTTATTAATGTTCAAACTTTCCTAACAACCTTTTAGCCCTAAACCATGACCCACTAAGTCTAAAACTGGAAAAACCTAATCCCTTTTCACCTATATAGCCTAGTTCCACCATATGTAGCCTATTGTGTTTGATTTGGTCTTATTACATTATGTTTCAACTTATTTTTGGCCTTGTGTTGCATTATTGACATTGTTGTTCTTCTTATGGCCTTTGCATAGCCTTATATTTCTTTCTTTGTCCTATTATGGCCTTATTTTCATTTGATTGGTATCAAATAATAGGGTTTGACCTTCCCTAACCACCATTTGGTGCCACGTGACCATGGCCCACTATGGCCTTAAACTAGCATCATGGCTCACTAAGGCCTAAAATTGGTAGAACCATGATATTTTTTTATCACTGGCAACTTTATTTTTCATAGTTTCCTTTATTTGTCCCCTTTTTTATCTTTATTTGACCTCTATTGCATTTTGTTTGCTTATTTTTACCTTATTTGTAGCCTTAAATGACCTTGTTTGCACTATAATAGCATTTTAGCATTATTTATTCACTTTTATCCAAGTGCCACTTAATTTTCTTATGGTTGACATGCAAGACGAAAGTATTTGCACCTAGGAGCATATCAATTTACCTTTGAGCCTAAGTGGACCTCATGGTGATGTAGAATGGTATATTGACCTTGATTGCCTAGATCTTGAGCCTGACAATCTTATTGACCACACAGCCTCAATAGAGAAACCTCTAGAATGGACCATGATGTTGAAGTTCCTATTAGAATGCATGGTGGTGAGGAGAAAACACTTAAACTAAGTGCCTCATTAGAACCTCAATACGCTTAAGGCATCACCAAGGTTCTACAAGGCAATATTAAGGCCTTTGCCTAGTCATATGAGGATGTGCTAGGTCTAGACCCATGCTCGGTACAACATAACATCATACTAGACCCTAGCATTAGGCAAGTTAAGCAAAAAGTGTACAAGATTAGACCTGATTTGGCCTTGGTAGTTCATGATGAGATCTCAAAGTTCTACTAAGCTGGTTTCATTAGGGCTATTGACTAGGTAGAATGGATGTCCAACATAGTGGTATTCCCTAAGAAAAATGAGAGTATCAGTATTTTCATTGATTTCCAAGACCTAAATAAAGTGATCATTAAGAATGACTTCCCTTTACCTAGTATTGATTAACTTATTAATAATATGTACAAACATATCTTATTGTCCTTTATGGATAGGTTCTTGAGATATAACTAGATTAGGATCAACCCAAATCACCAACTTAGCATGACCTTCATGACCCCTTAGGGTACAGTTTGCTATACCATGATGCCCTTTGGCCTTAAGAATGTAGGATCAACCAATTAGTGAGTTATGACTTATATCTTCAGTGATTATGTGCTAGGTTTGCTCAACGATTACATAGATGATATAGATATTAAGTCCAAAGTGGCTAATGATCATGCCAATGACCTAGCCCTTTTGCTTAAATGGTGCCTCAAGTACAAGCTTACGCTCAACCCTAAGAAATGCTTCTTTGATATCAAGACTAGTAAGATGCTCGGCTTTGTAGTATCTCAAGTAAGGATTCATGTTGATCTTGCTAAGGTTAAGTTCATATCAAAATTAGCAACACCTACTAACCTTAAGAAGCTTTGAGGATTACAAAGCATATTACAATTCATTTGTAGGTTTATTGCTAGGCTTACAAATAAGTTATAGCCCATGCAAAACTTGCTTAGGAAAGGGGCTTACTATAAGTGAACGGCTCAATGCCAAGAGGCCTTTGAAACCTTAAGCAAGAGTTGGCACAACTACCAATAGTTTATCCTCCACAGGAGGAGAAACCATTGTACATCTATTTTACCATCTCTAACACATCCATTACCTCTCTACACTATTAGAAACATGATGATGAGTAGAGATTTCAGTATACTACCTTAGCCATGCATTAGTTACCCACAAAACCCAATACATTTAAGTGGAGAAGTATTGTCTAGCAAAAGTCTTTTCCATAAAGAAGTGGAGACATTACCTCTTCAGAAGCCAAGTCAATGTCATTTTCAAGGATAATGTGCTTAGAGACATAATGACCAACATCTATGAAAGTAGCCATATATCCCAATGAAAATCCATAACCTTGTAGTTTGACCTTTATTACATCTCTCAAGCCTCAACGAAAGGTCAAGCTATAACTGTACAACTCACAGTTTTACCCATTGATGATGAAGTAACCATAGATCTTGAAATCCCTAATGAGCACATTAACACCATTAGCCAAGTGCCTAGAGGTTATGAGGTAGTCATGCACTTTGATAGAGCTTCAACTACCCATGAAGTTAGTGTTGCTACCATCATAACATTCCCATTTGGTGAAATATGATCCTTCACTTATTTTTTTGAGTTTCCATGTACCAATAACCTAGCAGAGTACAAGGGTTTGATTAGAGGGATGATGCTAGCTCATGACTTAGGAATCAGATGATTAATGTTTAAGGGCAATTCACAACTTGTGGTCAACTAAGTAACCAAGGTCTACGCATGTAAACCTAAACATTTACAGCCTTACTATGACCCAGAGAAGAAATTATCACAACAATTCATAGACATTAATATCCAACACATACCTCAAAATGAGAATACCATAGCTGATGCAATTGTAACATTAGCCCTCAAAGTGACACCAAATGTGTTTAGTAATTTATCCATCTTAACTATGGACCATGCTATTTCCATCATGTAGAACACTGAGGATATCTTTGTGGTCGCCATTCATACTACTCTTGATAAGGAGTTTTATAATGACATCAAATTTTACCTTATGAATGATGAATCCTCACAAGGCCTAACTATTACTCAAAAGGATGCTATATGAAAATAATCAAAGCAATATGTCATTGTAGGTGATAACACTTTATGTCGACAATCCTATGATAGCATAGTACTAAAGTGCCTAGGTAAAACCAAAGCTAGAACAATCCTAGATGAGGTTCATGAGCATGTTTGTGGAGGACATATTAGACTACTACTAACACCATATCGAAAGCAATTGCCTACAAAAGGTTAAGAATTGTGACATGTACCAATGGTATGACAACCTTGTACACGTACCACCAACTAAGTTACATCCCTTTAAGATCACTTGGTCATTTCAATGATGTGGGTTGGATATCATTAGACCTATAACACCTAAGTCTTTTGCAAGGCATAGCTTCATCATCACTGCAACCAAATACTTTACCAAGTGGGTTGAGGCTATCCCCCTAAGGAAGACTACATTTGAAGAATTTTGTAAATTTATCTTGGATAACATTGTAGCTTGTTTTCACATACCCATGATCATAGTAATAGATAATGGACCATATTTTAGTAGCCAAGAAACAAGATATTTCTGTCACAACTTAGGCATTAAGCATTCTTTCTCATTATCTTATTACCCTCAAGGAAATGGACAAGTAGAGACCAACAACAAAGCCATAATCAAATTTCTTTAAAAGATGCTTAATAATAGCTCGCAAATGGCATGAGCAACTTGCTCATGCACTATGGACCTATAAAATAACCTATCACATGGTAACTAGTGTAACCTCTTATAGCCTAGTCTATGGTTCTAAAGTAGTCTTACCTCTTGAACTATAAGTGTCGTCACTCTAAATAGAAGTTGCAGACAATGACCCTAAACTCGATGGAAGAGCAACGTATGCAAGCACTTTCTCACATTGAACACTATCAAGAGAGGAAGAAATAATAGCACCACCATAACTTGACCAAGCATAAGAGAGGGTGATCTAGTCTTCAAATCCATCTATGAACATGCAAATAAGTTCTTAGCCAACTGGGAAGGGTCCTTCCTTGTCACCAGAGCCTATGGTAATAGAGCATTTAGGATAGCCAACATGAATGGAAATTAGTTGGCCAATTCGATTAGTTGTTCTTATCTAAAGCCATATTACATGTAGCTGATAATCATCAATAATAAATCCTACCAAACCATGGCCTATTGAGATCTTAAATTGGTGACACGACCTATCTAGGCCTAAAATTGATGACACCATAACCTATTGAGGCCTTAAACTAGTACCACGGTTTACTATTATATTAAACTAGCACCATGGCCTTCCAGGGCCTTAAATTGACATAATGACCTACCATGGCTTTAATATTACAACATTGGTAACCTAGGTAGCTTGTTTTTATCATTTCATATCGCCTATATGCATTGTAATGTTATCACATGCTCTGTTTTCTTGGTTTTCTTTTCCTTTTGGAGTTGTGTTTGTAGGATGAATCTTGGGACCATCACAAGGATGCAATTCATTATGACAACAAGTCACCATAAGACCTTGATGTGCAAGATTTGGTGAGTTTGTCCTACTATGTTAAAAGTGCTTGTACCATTGCCCTTCTTTTGGCACCACTCCTTAAGTCCAACCCTATAACCTGATGATAGCCTTCCTTACCCTAAGCAGTAATGTTGACCTATGTTTTCCACTCATGCACTATAGTCATAAGACATCTCTTTATCATTCTTCATCCTCAAGTACACTTGAATGTAACACAACTCATTCAATGGGAAATTGGTAAGTCCATCAAGCATAACAAATCTTGCTTCTATGGGAAAACTAAGTTTGTTGGGTGTAATGCAACTCACTCAATGGGAAAGCCAAATATAACTAGCCTTGGCAAAGAAACCTAATGAAGGTTTCACCTCACAAAAAAAGAGGGGGAAGCAAACTATCAAGGGTCCAAATGGCCAATGAAGCCTCAAATCCCAATGAACAAAGAAATCTTAGAGCAAAGCGATTGGATCCTCAAACACATTTGTCGAATAACCAACACTTCAAAACATGTCAGTACCACATTGTAACCATGATGTCAACATTTGGGATGCATTGTTAGCCTTCATTATCATCTCCCTAATGACCTTTATCATAATCTCATCATTGCCTTATCCCTTCATCGCAAGCACTCTTCAGCATGGTTCAACACAACTTGATCAAGCACAAAGAGAGAACATTGGTGGTGGACCTACAATGGTCTTTTGTATTCTTTATTTGTGTTTCTCAAGTTAATCCTCCAAACACCAACAAAGAAGAGCCAATGAAACACCACAATAATTGCATGTTGTGACCATTTCTCACCATATAACTTTCACCCCATAAAACTCAAGGCAAAACTTCATTGTAAATGTGAAGATTGTAATCCATAAGAATCAATCTCACATATTTCATACTTTAGAGGTTGCAAAATGCCTCATAAGTGGTCAAAACCTCATGCCCCAAGTAAAAAAATTCACATAGTATTTATATGTGGGCTTGAGGAGGTCAAAGTGCCTTTTGGGATGCCAAAAATGGCAATTTTATGGGTTTTATGAGGGTTATATACTTTTCGATGCTAGAAGCACCTACTAGGGGTAAATCTCACCTACCCCCAATGTGGAGATGTGGGGGCATCCCCCTCAACATGGAAACTTCACCCTCTAGCATGAAGACTACATGCACAACATTGAAACCTTCCCCTCTTAGCATGGAAGCTCTCCCCCAGTGTGGAGACTCCTCCCCCAACATAGAAACTACATGGCTTGAGCATGGAAGCCACATGAGCAAGATTTCTACACTCCATTGACTTTAAGGTTGATCAACCACTTTAGTAAGGATAGTAGAAGACTCAACATGCAAAATCTACCTCAAGCATAGGTGTGGCCCCACTACTATTTATAGTGAACAAAATGGCCATGGCAGGATGGCACCCCGCCCATC
>MNCI01010004.1:0-70233 GCA_015680685.1 Gnetum montanum | reverse complement strand
AACCAATCTATCAACCAATTTGTAGTAAAAATCATTGTAAAAAGCCTATAAAACCAAAACCCCAACATCATTTCATGGTTCCATACTTTGACATTTTCAAGCATTTTGGCAATTTTGGCATCCAAGAGCTCTTGCAACCTTGTAGAATCATAGCTTCTTAGAGCCTCCCAGTGTGGAACCCCTATAGCCTATTACCCCCTTTGTTATCCCACTAAGACTTGTGTGTTTTTGGTTTCAACACTACATTTCTAGGATTCCCAATCCCCAACATGGAGCAATTTCACAACCAAATTCCTAAATCTTCTCACCCTTCATTAGTGATCCAAGTTGTAAATTTGAAGTTGTAGTAGAGGAGGTTTGATAGCATCAGAAGTGGCTGAGCACCCGGATCATGGAGCAAATCCAATCAGCTTCAATGGGCTTTGAACTCCTACCTCAATGAAACCCCTTTTGCTCTCTCATGGCCATTTCTTGTACAAATTTTTATAACTCATTCTTTGTTATTTTTAATAACTTTTTTAAAGGTTCATTTTGTGTGTGATTTGCATTTGATGTCCATTTCTATAAATCTATAATTTTTTCATCTTATTTTCTCAACTCCTCATTTCACATTTTGTAAGTCCCTAGGCGATCTACTAGACCATCTAGGGCACCTCAAAACCCATTTTTTGTAGGACCTAGGGATTCAAGGTTGAGGTTGCTACACCAAATTCAGGGTTAAGGTAAATGAAACTTGATTTTTCACCTTGAATTCATCCAACAAGAACTATTTATAAAATTTTTCAATTTTTTCCATGATTCTTGATCAAGACCTTAGACCTACACCACACTAGACATGAGCACCAACTAACCACTTGGATTAGGTTGCTAGTTGTGAAACTTTAAAGAATTTTTAATTTTTTATCAAATTTTGTGTCATCACTATTTGAACTCATGACTTGCCTAAGATTTTAACCACTTAAGACTTAAACCTATGACTTATCACTTAATAAATGAAAATTTTAAGGTCTATTTATTGGGGGATGTGTCAAAACCCCAAATAAATTTTTAAATAAAATTTACCCCTAAGACATATAGTCAAATTAAAAATTCATAACTCAATATTATTCATAGAATTGAATCCATAACATGGTGATTAACAATTAATAACTAGGTTGTAACATTGTACCTACAATATCATAGTAGTTACAATATGGTATGTTTTCATATGATATTACATATGCAATGAATGTGGGATAGGTAAAGTTTATGAATATTTCCCACCTATCACATTGAAGGCATAGTTTAGTCATTAGTATAGCAAAGCTCTTGCAATTTGAAACCATAGAAGCTAGAATTAGTTAGCAAGTGCCTACAATTTGAGTTACTTGATGATGCCTTTGTTGAGTGATCTTGTACCTCAACACAATTTCATGAGAACAATAAGATCAAGATTAATTTACTTTCATTACAACACTTTAACTTAGTTTAATATTTTTTCATAATTACAATTTATTTTTATTATTATTGCATTTCATGGACTTAGTTAATATTTTAACTTCAAATGCACATTAATCATGCAAAATGAGTACAACCAACTTTGAACATAAACACATTACTATTTGGCAATCCCAACAGTGTTATCACTTGGTATACTCAATAGTGCACAATTAGTAACCAACAACAATATCATGAGTTCAAGATGTATGCTATAAGTTGAGAATGACTACTCATCGCTTAGGTTAGATTAGCCTATATTTTCTTATTATTATATTAATTAATAAATTTTATTTATTTTAATAATATTTTAATCATGATCATTACAACATGAAGATCATATTTCTTAATTATACTTAAGTATATGCACTAAGGTCCACATGAGTATAACTAGGAAGACAGTGACCTATGATTACACTTAAAATTAACTAAATATTCTACTAGTCCAGTCTAGAGATTACAATTAGGTCACACATGAATGCTTGTGATTTATATTCATTTGCAAAATACATGGAAGAACTTTAAGATATTTAATTCCATTAAAAAAGAAAAAATCAAAGTATTGTATCATTAGAACTTGGAGGAAACACTGGATCATGATGTAAGTCATTAATGTGGACTTGTTCAAGGATGAACAAAAGCTAAGAAGGATACTAATTATACATGGCATAAAATCATTTTGTAATAAAGATGATATCACTTTGTAATAAATAATGTAATTATTATAGTAAGATCTAAAAAAATACATTATATTAATGGACATGTCGCTTGAGGTAAAATTTAGGGATTTTACCTGAGGAATTTATACCTAGAAATTAAAGTTCATGTTAACATGGAGTTGTGGAGCCGATAAAGGAAAGTAGCTGGTGCCAACTAAAGTAGGATAGGAAGGTGACTAACCATCCCTTCTAGCTAGGTACAAGCCAAACTATGGCGATAGTGTTGGATTACCTCTACAGGATAGACGCTAAAGGAATATAATATCAAGAAACCCTCAAAGCATGACCCATATACATTAATTTCATATTTATAAAGTTCCTTTTCATTTTTGTCTACATTTTCTTTATCACATTCACCATGCATAATGCTAAATGTGCATGTATTTGACATTTTCCATCACATCCAAGAATAAGGTTCCATATATTTCATGTCTATGTCATTAAAATTCATAATTTTTTTTAAAGAAATGTTAGAAAAAAATTCTAAGTAGCAAATCTCATAAAAAAGAGGACAAAATTCACATGAACAAAGGGTCAAGCCTCTATTCCTTCTTGTAAGTAGAGGTCATGAGCCTCCATGTAAAAATAAACAAGTTGGAATAATGAGAATGAGCAACCATGAAATTTTCCATTTTACTCTTTTTCCTTTCTCACTCCACTATCAATCCATATGATATTCTCCATTGTTAATCAATTAAGCTTTCAAGCAAGTGCTCAAGAATCTTCCATTATCAAGCTTCCTCCATTTCATTTCAAAGCCAACCATTCTCAAAAATCTCTCACAGCTCTCATGATTATCTTACAATTTCAAAGTTTCAATATCACAATCCTCAATCTCTTATAATATCCTCAATCTCACAACTCTTACATTCCTCAAAAAATGTCCAAAGATCATTAAGAACAAAGGAAGGCATGTCTCGCATGAAGAAGAAGAAGACTATTGTCATTTGATCTCATTTAAAGTCATTTTATTGATGTTTTAATCATCATTTTATTTTAAGTTCATTGCATATTAATAAATCTATGATATTTCTCATTTATTTCAAATTTTTAAAAGTACCTTGCATTAGATCTTAGATCTATTAATGTCATTCTAATAATTTCATGAGTTTCTCATTGTTGAAAATCAAGTTTATCTATAATTTTATTCATTTTGTCTCAAATCTACAAAGTTTCCATCAAATTCCATTTGATCTATGTTCTCTAGCTCTTAATGGGCAAATTCATATCAAATTCAAAGCTAAATGGATTGAAATTCATCCAAATTGGTCATTTTCAAAAATTGAAGCTATGCTAACCAATTTGCATTGCTTGTAACATATTCAAGTAATATGCTCAAAAACTTCCTAAAACTTCCCAAGGCTTTCTAGTAATAAGAGATGTAGAAATAACTAAGTTGATTTTCAGTGATGCAACAATGATTGATATGATATAGACCATCATTGATTTTAGCTATGTTTGATGATAAAGCCAAATTCAAAAGAAACAGATATATCTCAATCATTACTTATTTTGACAATGTCTAGCAATATGCTAGAAGCTTTACCAAAAAAAAAAAAAAAATCTTTCATGCTTTTGCTTACCTCTAACATTCTATGTTATGCATTCTTCAACAAGGATCAATGAGTGGTCCCATTCTCTAATGTACTTCATTCTCTTTTAACCTTAATTTATTCTAATGCAATGTTGTTTGTTAAATGATTTTGTCTTCTCTCATACTCCAACCATCTATAAAGCCTAAAGCATGGCAAAATGATAATGGTACCATATGCTATTTTTGATTTGCCTATGTGTCGATAAGAATTGCAAGAAACCAAATGAATATATATATATATATATAGAATTAACAAGAGGAAAAAGAAAATAAAAATTAGTTACATATTCCTTGCAAACTTACTTTGATAATGAATTAAATAATATTGTTTACACGATCTAGATTTCATGCCTTGAAAATGCATTCAACAATAACAAAATAACCATGTTTATACATTGTCAATTCTACATGTATTTCCATTAAAGTACAAATTTGACACAAGCAAACACCTTAGATCTAGGCATAGATTGAGAAATCTTATGGGATTGGAAGAACATAGACAATTTTTAAAAATCCATAAGAAGATATGGTAATAAACCTATGTAAAAATTGGATATAAATATGTAAAATTATTAGAAAATTATTTTCACTCATTTGGTCTTCAAGTGAATGTGGATAAAACAAAATTAACGATATAGGGTACAAGAAATACTTGTTATAAGTCACATTTTAGAGGTATCAATATGTAATTAGTAGATTCTTTTTAATATCTAAGTCTCATTTATATGAATAATTACATGTACAGGAAGTGCATTAAAGAAAAAATAAAAGGAGGTTCTTAGGCTCTATATGTTTTCAAAAAGAAGTGCAAGGATTTAGGACTTTAGGCTTGGAAGGTTAGAAAACAAATTTTTCATACTATCATCTATCCTATTCCATTGTATGGATGTGTTGTTTGGGGACCTAGACTTAGTGCTAAACTTTAAAAAGATATTTAAAGAGTGCAAAAAAATTTTCTTCTTGATGAGCTAAAGGTGAAGATGTAAACATTTTACTCAATGTTATTATGTGAATATAATTATTTATCTTTAGAATTAAAATCCTTGTACCAATTTATTATATCCACTCATAGCTTACATATCTCAAGGAAAACCAAACTCTCTAAAGCATTTTTTAAGGATTCATGAGATAGTGGTTGGTACTTTTTTAAACATTGAAATGGTTGAGAAAATGGAATATATCTTGGGAGGATGTGCAACAAAATAGTAAGAATATTCACCAACTAGTTAAGTAAAAGGTTTTAACATAGATGTGGTCAAATGTAGAAGGCAAGAGACAATTTTATTTACATTATATTAAATCTAATAAACTAGATGCAAAAATTCACCATCTCTTAGTTGCTATTCCAATCAAGTATTGGAAAGCTATTAGCAAACTACACTTAAGCTCTCATCATTTTGGAATTGAAAGTGAAAGATGGGTTCAACTTTCCCAACAGAGCTTATTTGAGCCCTTGAGGATGAGTTATATGTATTTTTTTCTTATGTTGTGACTACCCATTTGAGACATTGTTATAATGTTATAGTAAAAAACTTGTATGATTTGTTTTTTCTGCTCCCATTAGTGCTTGGTCAATTTGTTGAGTTTATCTTTACTTTTCATAAAATGTAATATCTATCCAAAAAATCCTATTGGTCTTGTGATGTACTAAAGCTTCAATTTCAATTTCATTAAAATAAAACTTATGTCTACAATGTTATGTGTTACATTTTCTTTCTTTTCTTCAATTATAAAATTTAGAGTAGAAATTCAATATAAAATTTTAATTTTCTACCTTATCATTAAAATAAGCAATAAATAAGATATCAACCATTGAAAATTAATCCAAAATATATGATGATATACCATATATCCAATTTTGTAATTGAATGGTGGTTCCTAGATTTGAGTTCATAGGGAAGGGAAGACTACATACAAGATAGTATATCATCATATATTCTTGTTTGTATCGATCCAATTTTGTCATATATATACTTTTCAGCAGCAAATGAATAAAAAATATGTATATATTCTATGAATGATTTAAAGGTTTTTAAAAAATGATTTGAAATTGGTGAACCTTGAAATCAGAAACAGCATTGGAAATACAGAGATGAGAAACAGAGAATGGAAAAATTTTGTGAAGAAAAATACATTGCACTAAGTTATTAGAAAAAGGACAACAAAAAGTATCCAATAAAAGAAACTAAAAGAAAAAAGATTTTTTTTGTTAACGAGCCTACAGTTTTGTTGAAACGATCCCAAAAATTTTGATTCAGATAACAAATGATTGGAATTAAATGAGATCCTTACTTTTTTAATTAAGTCGGGCTTGCTACTAAGTCACCAGTTCTGACATAAATCAAATCATGTTTTAAATAAACTTTTATAATTAAAAAAGTGTCCAACTATTTTAAAAATACAGAAAAACGATGAGCCCTCAATATTTACAGGGCACCGATTGGGTCACTGGTAACCGGATGAACACTGGAGTTCATGTGAGGTGAGAAGCACTTAACAGAGTTTCCACACGGTTTCACAATTTACACAAACCGAAAAGATATTATTATATATGACTTTTTTTTTGTTTAAAAGTTTCAAATTGACCACCAATGTCAACAAGTTCAGGGCCTTCAAGGTTATCTGTGAAGTTTCAGCCTTCATTAACCACCAATCAGAAGAGTACTGATAAGTGTAGTTTACATAAATATTTTTTTAAAGTCGCACGTTGATATCAATTGTCTGCTCTTTGCCTCCTTCTCAAGCACCCGTTTTCTGTGATATGAATTCTTTTCATTACAAACAATTTATGAAACTGGAAATAGTTTCACTGCACTCACAGAAAGATTTAACCATCTATGAAAAATTTACTTTCAATGGTTTCCTTGGCAAAATTCCTGTATATATATTTCAATATCTTAATTTCTGTATCATGGTATAATAATAATATTACTTTCTAGTTTTCCTGTTAACCTTGATTTAATAATTGGAGATTAGGCTTACAATTATTAAATTGAATTGAAGATTAACTGCCCCCTTGCCAAGTAACATGTAACCATGTCTTAATTTGCAGAAGGGCCCATTGTTGAAGTTTACATATGCTAGGAGGCATGGTTTCTGCATTTTGCAATGTATAGGCACTGTATTGAAACACTTAAATTTCTAGGATACTGCTTGAATCAACTGGGAACTCGTAAACAAGAAATTGCATGATGTAATGAACTAAGCAATGCTTGACTGACCAACTACACCAAATGCATTTGTGAGCAATATCAGTACTAATGCAATATCTGCAAATTTGGGAAAAAAATAAAAAAATAAAAGCCACATGATAGCCCCAAATATATTTAGCTAAAATCAAGCACTTTAATGTAAAAATTAAAGACATAAATTGAAGCAAAATGTTATTCCAGTTCAATAACAAATCGCATATAAGACCAATGGTCCATACCAAAACTGGCAATTTATTTGAGAACCCACCAGCTTAGACATTATCGAAGTGTGGATATTTCATACTCTCTAGTTGCATTTGTAAAAGATTGGGTAGTTGGACTTGGATTTGTTGAACCTGAATATTTTGGTGTAGACCATTGAGTTCTTTCAACATTCTGGTTGAGAATCATAAATGCAGGTTGTGTTGGAATTGGCTGAGTGACTGAGGCACTTGAAAGCATGAGCAGCACTGTTGACATTGGAGGTCTCAAAGATGGATCAACTTGTGTACATAAAAGTGCAACGTGAATGCACCTTATGACCTCTTCCATACTACTTGTTGCCTTTACAACCTCATCAACCATCATTGAAATCTTCCCTTTTTGGTATAGATTCCATGCCTAATGAGATCACGTTAAAGCCATGCCAATTAAAAACGTGAAAGATATTCCTTTGGATTTTTATCACTTGAAAACAAATGAAGGAAAAAAATAACCATGAGTTAAACAACCTACCCATCCTAAAAGGCTTGAAACACTCATTTCAATGCCAAATTCACTGTTTTTTTTTTTTCTCTGGTTACAATTTCCACAACAAGAAAGCCAAAGCTGTATACATCTGATTTGTTGATAGTTGACCTTTTATTGCATACTCTGGAGCCATATATCCACTAATGAAATAGAAAATTTTTTAAATTTGAAATCAATTGAATGATATAATATAGCGATTAATGTATTCAATCCTTTAAAATTACTTACTAGGCTTAGCAACTCTGGTTTGAACATGGCTATGATCGTCTTGGAAGAGCCTAGCTAACCCAAAATCTGCAAGCTTGGCATCAAAATTTTCATCCAATAAAATATTATTTGCTTTGATATCTTGGTGATAATTCTTAGTTTGCTGTCATCATGTAAATACTTAAGCCCTCTAGCTGTCCCTAAGATTATGTTGTATCGGTTCTCCCAATTTAGAAACTTTGCTTTTTGGGGATCTGTATTAAACGTTACAATAAATGACATAGAAAAAGTAAGAAACTGTTGATTAGTGACCTCTCAAATTAAAAGATTAAATTATGCCATGTGTTTTAGAACTTGAAGAATATTGAAAAATTACCAAAAAGAATCTTGTCCAAACTCCCATTTGGTAAGATGTCATACACTATGATCATGTGAAACCCTTCCGTGCAGCAACCAACCAAGTTTATGAGGTTCCGATGTTGAATTTTGGCAAGAAGATTTGTTTCATTCACGAATTCACAAAACTTCGTACGCTCTGCTACTGCAAGGGAAGGAGTTGGCCAAAATTCTTCAGCCACAACAAAATTCGTGAATGAAATAAATCTTCTTGCCAAAATTCAACTTTTTCATGAAAAGTTGTTACGCGGTTTCTGCAACAGGGGACGCGAAGAAATAAGGTGTTTGTTTGTCATCATGTAATGAATGATGGCCCGCATGAGCTTTAAGAATAACCAGACATGTGTTTGACTTATAACCTCAAACGCTACACAGAAGTATATCTATCCACGGACTTTCTGTCCGCATTTTAATGCCGAAGAAAAGTTCAACTGTCCGCAGAAATTTGTGTTTGCATGTATCTCATCTACACAAAATTTAGGCTGTTCACTAAGTAATTTTTATGAGGCGGCTTCAGCTATGCAGCAGAAACATGGTAAAAATATAATTTATAATATTTATTTGTTTTTCTATAGGTTTTTGATTTGGCAGAAATCACCGATTGAATGATTAGTCACCGAATTAAAAATTTTGTCTATTTGTAGGACTTTTATAATAGATTTTATTTTTTAAAAAATAATAAATTTAAATATCATTTTTACAACATTTCATTGTAATTCAGCCTTAAGTGATTCTTGAAAGACACCAAACACTACACACATTTGCAGACTATTTAAACACTGGTTTTCTTTAACGGCATCCTTTTTCCTGCAGGGAGTTTCCAGTGGCATTCTATATTCTACGAGAAAGAACACAGGCTCTCCATGTGCGTACACGACGGGTTGAATAATAAAGAGACAAGTTACCTTATGTAACAAGGACTTTCAATGAAGAGCCTGTTTTCTCGTTGAATAGCAATATTTTAATGGCCAGAACGGCACTTTGAAAACAATAAAAATAATATCTCACGAATTGTGACAGGAATGTTTGTTGTAGGAGCGAAAGATGCATTAATAACGGAGATTGCAAGACTCGTAAGATACAGTAAGGTGACTGATTTTTCATTAAATTCAAGCAGCTAGGACATCGGGTTCATTTCATCGTGATCTGATCGTTACCGTGTTATGTTGGACCGTGGGTCTGGTTGAGTGTTTTTGTTTACGAGCATATCCCATAAGGCAAAGTTGAAGTTGATTGGGACAAACAACTTCCATACACGATTGAATAATGCTGACCGTTCGCGAAAGGAAACCAACGAAATTCAAGGTGGTGTAAACTACTCTTCAGGGTTTGCTGATGGACCTTTCCTATCCTATGTGTTATTGAAATCAATTCCTTTCATTATTTTGAATTACATTTCCATGCACTTTTTACCTATAATATACATTTATGCCTATATTTTATTGGTAGAGTGTCAAGTATATAGATAAAAGCAATGATATTAACCTACTTGTTAATATATTTTACTTTTAAAATTTCATTTTAATATTTTAAGAGCAAGATTTATTTATAAATAGATGTCTTACTTATCAAGTTTCTTTGTTATTCTTGAAAATTTCAAAGTTTTGTGGAACATAATTACATGGTTGTACAATTTTGATCTTAACATATCAATTAATCAATCTTAACATACCGAGATCATAGCTCATCATGCAATATTTTTATCAAGATTCAAATACTTTGATGCAAAGGTTGTTTTATTTATCAAGCTTCCTTTGCCATTCTTAAAAATTTTTGCAATTCCTTCAACAATTCAAAGTGTTGTGAAATAACGATTCTTATAATCACATAGTTTTACAACACTAAATCTTGTCAAACATATGACCAATCATTCTAACACACTAAGATCCAAGGTCATCAAGTAATGTTTTTGTCAAGATGTATACACTTTGATACATAGGCTAGTTTCAACTTCAATATTATGCCAAAATAGTGATCAAATGCAATTAGCTTGACATTAAACCAAGTTGCATATTGGTTAAACTACTATTAAGATATCCTTTATCTCATATTTGATGATCTTTGATGAGTGGCAAGTACCCCTATGCCCAACCATACAAATCCGAAGCTTTCATGCATGATCCAATCAGATTCTGTGGATGGGACTAGTTGTGGCATCTAGATTATTAAGCATTGATTGCAGGACGTCTTCCCACTTGGACTAGTGGTAGCTTTGTCATGTATGCTTTAATCCAAAGTGAGGCATATGATAATTAATGTTGTTGCGGCCTTATGCTAATCTTAATAGTAATGGAGAAATTAATTATTTAATTTAACTAACAACAAGAAGGTAAATCTAAACTAGCCTAGAGAGATGAGCATTTGGTCTTGGTTTACCATACACATCTTGGGCTCATGTAACCATTATTAAGATTACCAAGCATTATGCTATTAGGAGAACTAGTGATAACACTACTGGGATTACCAAACGATTAAACTTAAATGCTCCAAACCAATTGTACTCATTTTGCTTTACTAATGAATAAGAAAGCAAAGTACTTAGAAATGTAAATGATTAAACTAAGAAAATAGTAATAACTATGCTAAGTAAAATAGTAAAACTAAGTGGATGCTACAATGATGAAAAGCAATCTTGATCTTTATTTTCGAACATGAATTGTGTCCAAGTACACTTCACTCGAATAAAGATTTCGTACAAATGATCAACACCACATTGTTCACATTCACTTTATCGCTAAAGTTAGAAAAACAAACTATAACAGTCTAGCTAAGGATGAAATGAAAAGTTCTTCAAATCATGCCCCCAAGTGATGTATTTATAGGTAGGCACACATCCCACGATATCAAATATCCAATGATGTAGCATGTGCTTTGATATAGGGGCCAAGATATCAAATATTCGATATCGAGGATATGATATCTTAGCCTACAAAAAACACAATTTATTGTACCCCCATGATTGAATGCAAACTTGTCCTCAAATAAACAAAAATAAGAACACATTTTTTACAAAATATTAGGAAGGTATGGGATTATTGACTAACTCTAACTACTAACTAACTCTAAATGCCACAATGGTGTGTATAAAATATGACACAATTACATGACAAAATAAACATACAATTTAATATGGCTCGATGTAGTTTGTATTTCAAGCAATGGTGGCTTTTCCATCAGCTTCTTCCCTTCATTGTCAAGCTTCTAGAATTGATATCTATTTAGGAGCATCTAAAGTTTTTTCTCTTCTATCCTTGTCTTCTTTTCCATTTTCTCCCTCTACTAAGTATGGCACAGAGACTCCCTCAGTTTTAACTATTGCATCAACTTGTTTATTTCACCAAAATTGGTACATTTTTTCTAAGTTCCATCACCATTGTTGATTAGTTTGGGCCATAATGGAGACACTTGGAGTTGCGTCTTTATAGCTTCTATGTTGTGAAGGTTCTCTTTCTAGTGGTCTCTTTGGGACCATCTGTAATCAATAAGGGTTTGAAATTATTAACATGTTATTATCAATTCTTAGTACTATCTACTTTGCTCATGCCCTTGGTTAGATCAAGTTCATGTCATATTATGATTATAGAGTTAGAAAAATTTGCTAAAAAAAGGAATCCATTAGGTGTTATATCTTTTAGTTACCTATGACCTTCTATCGTTTTCCTTGCTTATTATGTTCTAAAATAGTTGATATGGTCTATTAGAAGTATTATTTGCATCTTTCTAGCCTTAGTTTGATTTATTAATTTTAAGATTCTTATTATCTCTTTGTACTTACCCTTTATAATATCTTCTTATGTTAAAAATTTTTAGCTCAAATTTTCAAATTTTCACTTATATCATGTAATGCATCCTGCATGACTAAGTTGAGTACTATGGGATCAACAGGCTTTAAGAATTTTGGAAATCAAAGCTACAAGGACAAAGTTATGGCATTTGGAAGCTAGTGTGTAAGAGTTCTAAAAAAAATACAAAAATGCTCTTGTTGCAAAATGAGGAAGTGAAAATTTCACCAATTCCCATGCATATCTATACTATTTTTATATGGATAACATCATAGATACAACATTGTAGCTACAAAGTTACTATTAAAAATTTCAAATTTTTCATTGATTTCTCTTGGAAAAAATAAGTCAAATGGAATGTCTAGAAGATGTAAATCTTGTCTAGAGGGTCTTGGGCCATTAATGATGCATAGTTTTTGAAACTTTGGCATTCAAAGTTCTTGAAGAAGGAATCTCAAGCAAGAAAAGCTTATAGTATGGATAAGAAATGGATAATGAAATTCTAATGTATAGACATATTATTAGAGATTATGGGAAGTATTTATTAGATTTTGGATGATCTTGGAAGCCACATGATGATATGAAATTGCTTAGTGAATATGAAATACAAAAGTTATACAAGTGAATCCTTTCCAAAGCAGGCTTTAGCCCTTAGTGCCCTTGTATAACCACACCTAAAGTGTCCTTAGGCACTCAAGTAAAATGTAAGACATACCTATCCAGCAGAACACACATGTTAGTATCGATAGATTGGGGAAATAACACTATATTACATAAAATCACAAGTTATGATTCACTATACAGTGAGGTGAGATGAACTAGAGAAGGATTGTTGAAATCGGGACATGAGGTATCTTACCATAAGCATAATGAATCCTTGTGTGTTATTCATTGTTAAAGTAATCATTAGCCCTTCTATCCAAGATTCAAACCAAGTCCAGACCACATTCCAATGACATCACATTGTTTCATCTCCAAGAGTTACAACCATAAGACTATCACCATTGCAAGGAGTATTATCACTTGGTGTGTTGTCCAAGGAAGGAGTGTTTTCATTACATATTTTATTTTTTTTAGATTTCTAAGAAGTTGCCAACCTTCTAGCATGGATAATATATATTTCTAGTGGGACCCCTAAAAATTTATTTTCTACATGAATTTTATTTTTAACTATGTCAACCTTACCAAAGGACTACCTTCAAGCATGGGTAACAGGTCTCTCTAGTGACATGGTAAGGTAGCACTCATTGAACTCTTCCATTTTTTGTTAGATCTACAAGGATACTATTATAACCTTAACAACATGACAGAACATACAATAGTAATCTAAGAGATTTCACAAATCCTTTTAATGTCACACCCTTCACATTCCCACTTGGTTCTTCACTTTTCTATCTAGACATAATGATCATAAGTCTATTCTTAATTTTATGATAATAAAGACTATCATTACGGTCATGGTAAGAACCTCGTATTAATGGAATGAATGGATGGATGTTGTGGTCTCACTATACAAATAATCAATCTCTTATGATTTGATAACATAGAGAAATTTTCACCTTATTGGGACTACATCTTGCTTTATTCAATGTATTTTATTCAAAATTGATAGAAATATGTACATGTAACATGTAAAAAAGGCATACAAAATTCTAAAAGATATCAAGAATAAAAAATATTAAAAAGAATGAAAAGGATTAAAAAGAAGTATAAAATATCAAAGAATTACAAATGGCTTAAGAAATAGAAAAGTATAAAAGAATGAAAAGATATCAAAGAATGTGAAAAAGTATTAAGAAAAGAAAAAGGTATAATAAAAAATTATAATGAATTCCTAAGTCGGGATAAGGCCTCTCCCCTGACTAAACTCATGGGCAAGTATTTGGATAATGCACCCTAGATCCCTTGGATCATACACTTGAGGTTTCTCACTTACCATTCTTAGTGACATAGTTTTTTAGCTATTGTTCCATGTAATCTTGATGGTAATTGAATTTTAATCATCTAAGTCCTTAGTTCCTCTTTCTATTGGTGTATGATTGTGATATAATATTTCCTTTTGTGAGCTCTTAGTTAGGGGCATTTTCTCGAAATAAGAGTTAATAAGTGGTTTAGATGTTTCCATGCATGTTTTAGATGACTAAAAATTCAGAGTTGTTGGCCACTAAGTATCTTTTAGTTTAGTGGCCCTTGCTGTCTCTTATGCACACATTTTTTTCATATTTTTTGTGGACTAGTGTAATGACTATGTTGACATTCTGAAAGATTGGTCCATAATTGCATCCTTCTTTTTTAGTAGTAATGCATGGAATTTCCTATCTCTCCATACTGATAAGTTCATTTATTATGTTTTGCACTAGATTGGTAATGGGTGTTGGCCCTTGCATAGGATTGGAAGACATTATTTTGGTGAGGAAGCATGTTACACTCGGTTGGCCTTGTGCTAGTTTAGATGAGCTAGTAGGTCTATGACTTTTTTGCTCAAGTGTGAAAACTTTCCTAAAGAACATTTTAGAGAATGTGGTTGAGATCTACTAGCATTATCATTTACATCTATGTTCACAGCACAAATGACATTCTTATGTTGATGTTGTGGTGTTAATCCTTTCTATATTGCTAGTGGTGACATATGGTGGAGGAAAGTATGAGAATATTGAGGATTTCATAGAGAATAAGAGGTTTGAGATGGTGATCCCATAGGAGATGCTACAGGTTGATGATACTAAGGAGAGTGATAGTAGTGATTCAAGGTAGAGAAAGTAGAACCATTTGGAGAAATAGATTGTTGAACATAATAGTCATACAAGTCTGGTTATCAATAAGGGTATTGCTGGTTTGTTGATGGAATACCCCATAAGTGTGGGCTTTGCCACTATGATTGATAGTAGTGTTGAGGCTAATAGGAATTCCCACTAGAATAGTACAATTGATGGTAGGACTGTTTATAATTACCTTGTAAGTAAGGTGATTTTCTAGGCATTTTTTGTTGTATGAACTTGGGATTCAAAGAAAAAGCCCCAAACTCATGTAGATATAACATAATTTGGCAATAGTCCTTTGGATGGTCATATTGGTAGATGTCACATCAATCATCATCTTCTATATTTGAGTTAGAAATGTCTTCTACTATGGCTATTTTCCCTTTTCACCGATAAGTGTTCCTACTTGTTTCATTGGTCTTTTTCCTTTTCTTGTTTTAATCACTTGATTCTTTTTATGCTACCTTCTCCCCTATGGTTTCCAAGTACATTATAACTTTTTCATTCATCAACTTTGACATCTTATCTACTCTTGCTTCGATCTTAGCGATAGCATTTTGTATTGGCAAGGTTTGTTGTGAAATCAACTCATTGAAAGGTTCCTCTTTTTCCTTGTCATACACATGGGCTTATCTTGTTTGAAGAGTTGAGTTCCAATTATATTTATCAATAATTTCCCTTCTACATAGCTCTCCTTCTTCTTTTGTCACATGTTTAACTAGCCTTTGTAGCTGATGGGCTTTTAATTTAGATGATCACCCTCAGGCATAGATCACAAGGGTCTTTCTAGTTGGGGTACAAAGTCCATATATGATGCAGAGAAGCTACTTTTTTTGAGAAAACCCATGGCCTAGACATCTATGTAGTACAAAATAATATCTATCCAAGGCCATATCCAAGGATTTATAATTTTCTTGATTTCACCCTTGGATTTTTTTCTTAAATTGGACACTCTCTCATAGGTATTTCTCATTGAAGAGCTCAAGCATTGTGGAACATCGATGGATTGAATTTCTCTCCAACAATCTATACCAACTTTTGCCTTCTTCTGTTAGTGTCCTAGGAAAGAGCTTAAGCTTTTGCCACTCACTCTTGATGTTTTGTAAGGCGCAGGCATTGCAAAAGACTTGTAAATGACGTTGTGGATCAAAATTATAGCTACCCTCAAATATGGGAATGTTATTCATATGAAGTATTTTGATGTGACTTTTCGTTTGATGCCTATGGGGCATTCTAACTACCTCCATTATCTACATCATGCTCCTAGTAGCCAACAAGGGTCCAACATCATCAAACATATCGTGGTGATGCCTTTTATTTTTATTTATTTGATTATGATGATCTTGTCTATATTCACTTTGATCATCTTGTTTATTTCTACTTCTATCTTCATCTTGATCCCTATTTCTATACCTATGTTCATCCTTGTCAAAACTAGACATGGAAGAGGAAGATGTTAAATTAGGATAATTTCCATGGCTGCTATATTTTCCCCTTTGGTCCCTTAATGTATCTCTTCTAGGTATGGAGGAGGTCCTAGGCCTTGAGGTCCTCCTTGTTCTAGGACTTACTCCATATCCTTTGGAATTGTCTACATTAGTTGAATGTAGTCTTTGAGTGTAGTAAGGATCTAAATGAGCGTAGGAAATCCTACTAGTGATTATTTCCTCCAGTTTTCCTCAATATAGATCCTATTATTTTTCCTACAAGTGTTCTCATCATACAATGCATTATTTGTCCTATGTGAAGAACATAGGATTTAACTTGATAATGTGTATGACTTAAAATATTAATATTTTTGTAAAATATATATCGTTAACACATTTACAGTGATTCTGTATAATATAACTAATCTAGATAACTAGTACCATCCCCAGTGATGAGTGATGAAGGACCACTACGCCCAACCATATGAATCATTATGGCGTTCACACGTGATCCGGTCAAAGTTTGTGGACATATAGTTCTTCAGTGCACTAATCCTTTCGGAAGTGAACTGGGCATAGATAACTTTCATTATCTTCCCAACTACACTTGTGAAGATCGCGAATATGTTTTAAGTGTAATTAAGGTACATGATTTTTATCATTTTATGTTTTGTAAGTTTAATCGCCTACAACAAGAATGAAAGGTAGAGTATTTTAAGATCTAATTCATCTACTACCTAGCTAGCCTAACACAAGTACCTATTCCCACTTTCCAAACACATCCTAAACATGTATAGCACTACTGGGCTACCAAACGTTAAGCGTTTCTGGGTTACCAAGTACTACATGTATGCTTGAGGTGGTTATGCTTGTGTTCATTGATAATTGGAAATTAATTTCTTAATTAAAGTGTGTTGAAATGAAGTACATGAATATTAAATACATCAAGGAAACATTAATCTATTCTCAACGTTACAAGGATGATCAAAAGGTTTTGTTTTATTCCTGTTACATTGTTGTGCTTAGGTACATCAATGCTTGAACAAAGATCTATACACACTCAGCCTCATGTTGTGGGCACTCTGAAAATATTCTAACTTTCAAGAAAATAAACTACAAGAGCTTTGTTATCTATGACAAAAATCGATATGAAAATTATGAGCCCAAGTGCTATATTTATAGGCTAGCATACACCCTACGATATCAAATATTTAACATTACATCTTTGGCTTCGACATCAGGTATCTGATATCAAATAAAACATGATTCATCATACCCCAACGATTCAATGAAAACTCATCCTTGATTGAATAAGAGAAGAAAAAAGTTCCTTACAAAATATTGGGAAGGTTTGGGATTATTGACTAAGATACAAACTGACTCAAATGGAACAAATAAACCCCGAAATGCTCAAGTGTATAGATTCAATGATCATGAAGAGTCCTTGTCACATGATGCTGCTACTACTGCTTCCTTTGTGGGGATAGTCCCACATCCAATTTGCACATTTGGTTCACACTTTCCACTATAATCACAACAAAATCATGGATTAGTGTGTAATGTGTAACATATAGCTTTGAAGTACCTTGTTTCGTTAGTGGTTACACTTGGCTAGGTTGTGAGTGTAATAGATAAATTTCAATAATAGTGTTAGCAGGAAGGTTGAAAAATATGGTGGAATGGATAAGAAGTCCATTAAATTTAAAAAATTTCTACACACGGAAATATTTGATGAGGGTGTAAGAATTCACAACAATAAAAAGAAAAGTTCTTTCAAAAATGTTGTGAAAATGTGCATAATTGGATGTCATTGATGGAGGACGCAAAAGGATTTGATTGTAAGAGTGTTTAAGAAGAAAGAGCTTAACTAATCCAACTAAAAGATATGCATGTGGATCCTCCCCAAAGCAAGCACAAGCCTTTTATTACCCTTACATAACTTCAAATCATGGAGTCTATGGGCCCCATGGATGATTAATGGTTACGTAAGGTTAAGTACAAAATCTAAAAGGAACTACCTAAGAATTTTGACACATCAAACCAAGACAATGAACAAGAACATGAAATCAGTAATGAGGTAAGACATGGAAAGCATAGGTGGAAGAAAGAGAGAGTGGAATGGAGTTCCTGATTAAGGTCACATGAAGTCCCTTGTGAATTTTATAGTTAAATAACTTGATAAGATCAACTTTAGTCCAGACCAAAACCAATTATGTTCAGTAACTTTGCATCATCATTCTAAGACCAGTCCACCCCCCTAAGACACAAGAGTGCTCCCATAGAACAACCATAATTTCTTATTAGAGAAAAAAAGAGAAGTAATAAGTGAAAGAGCGTCGTAGTTATAGGGGACCTTTAGGCATGGGTAATATGTCTTTCTAGTCTCATAACTAGTGCTTATAGCTTGTTTATTTTTTCTAAGTAGTGTGCTTTGAATTCTCATCATTTTCTTTTTTGAAATGGAAACCATACTATGGAAAGACTTATTCCTTTATTATGTCTAAGGATTGTGCTTTAAATTCCCATTATTTTTTTAATGAGAACCATGCTATGCAAAGACTTATTCAAATTCCTTTTATTGGTCAACACGGAATGGTAAGAAATCCATGAAAACAAACATGCACCTAAGCAAGTAGAAAGGCACAAGAATACTGAATCCCCTTGAAGTCACACTTTGTTTAAACCTTTGAATCCTTCTAATTTTAGAAACTACCAAAGTTACAAATTCGTTATAGTTTTATTAATGAAAAAGGGATTGCACATTTCTAGAACAAGGAAAACTATAGAGTTTGTGGAGGTGTGGGTGTTGTGGACTAACTACCTATTCAATGAAAAATAAACCATGTCCTAGTTATCAGTAAAAAAAATTAAAATCTAGAATCTAGACACCAACAATTATATAACAAAATAGTACATACCACCATCAAGCAACAAATTACCACTATGACTAGCACTTATTAACAGAAGTTAGAAAATCATACCAGAATAAAAGAAAATATAAAAGAAAGTGTAAAATATTCAAGAAATAGTGAATGTACTAATGATGTTATAAAAAAATTAGAAATGATTAATAACATGAAAATAAGAAAATGTAAAATAAATAATGTGTAAAATAAAAAGGGTGAAAAACTAAGGAGCCACTTATATAATTAGCATGGATAGCCATCTCCCCCATGACTGAGTTGAAAGGAGGAGATCTAAAATATTGAGCATGGTTGTCCATCCAATGAGGCATTTGTTGCATTTGCTAGCTTATGCTCATGGAAAGGTTTAACTTATCATATGTTGACCAAATATTTCTTGTCTAGGCTCTTAGGTTTGTAGATCATCATGGCCCTAGAAGAAAAAGTTTCATAAATTATGTAAGGTCCTTCCCATAACATTTGGAACTTAGTTCATTAAGCTACATGTGTAGTGTTCCAGTAGAGGACCTTATCTCCTGGTTGAAGTTTGAATTTTCTAATTTTAAGGTCATGGCACTTTTTATTATAGGTCTTATGTAACTCATTAGATGATAGGTCCACTAATTGATTTTCATCTAGCAAGTTGAGATTCATTAATCTTTCTTTTTGTGCTAAACTCAAGTTAAGCTCGAGGTCATAGGCTGTTGAAAGTGTACAGAGCTTGGATTGAATAGGAAGTATTGGTAATTTTCTATACACAAGCTCATAGGAAGAGTAGCCTATAGAAAGTTTCCATGTTGTGTGGTAGGCCCAAAGGGCATCATTGAGTTTCATGCTCCAGTCTTTCCTATATTTGCTAACAATTCTTATTAGAATCTTTGTGATTTCTCTATTGGTAACCTCAACTTAATCATTGGCTTGGGGGTGGTATGGTCTTGTGAGTTTATGTTCAACCCCCAGGCATTGCATGAGCTTTTGAAAGTTAGTGCTTGTAAAGTGAGTTCCATTATTAGAAATTAATGCATGTGTTACACTAAACCTATTTACAACATTTTGTTATACAAATAGAGCAGCAATAGAAGATGTACAATTAGTGATGACTGTTGCTTCTACTCATTTCATACAATAGTCAATAATGACTATGATGTCCACGTTTCCATTTGACATAGGTGTGATGGGACCTATGAAATTAATACCCTAGATGTTCAAGGGATTTAGTGGTTGAATCCATTGTTGAGGTCCCTCCATTTGAGTAGTCATTCCACTATCTTGTTGGCATTGTTCACAAGAATGGACATATTGGTGAGAATCCCTAAAGATTATTATCCAGTAGTACCTTGCCATCAGTATTTTAATGGCCATGCATCTCCTAGCATAGTGGCCCCCACAAGGACCTTCATGAGCATCTTGGAGAACACATAGTTGATCAAAATTAAGAACACACCATTGAACTAGGCCATTGGTACACACCTTGTAGAGGTATCTATTAATCTCCATGAAGCATTTCACCTAGTGATGAAATTGTTGTTTCTTCCAGTGGTCCAACCGTTGTGGCATCTCCTGACTGAGAAGATAGGTGAGAATTCCATCACACTATTTAGGCTCATTGGGCAATTGTTTAGTTATAACCCCAACAAAGAGAAGTTCATTATGAAACATATCAAATAGTGGGTTCTCTTCCTCTTTGTTGAACCATTGTAATTAAGAAAAGTGATCAATAACCACATTCTTATTGCCTTTTTGATCTACCATCATGAGATCAAATTCATGTAAGATCACCAGCCACCGTATGACATGGGGGCTCACTATTGGATTTTTATAAGTGGATGGCACTATGATCTATGTGTACAAACACTTTATATCCAAGCACATAGTGTCTGAACTTCTTTAGAGTAAACACCACTGCCATCAATTCTTTTTCTATAATGGTGTAGTTTAGTTGTGCACCCACAATGCTTCAACTAGCACAATGGATGTAATATGGATGTTTCTTGTTATCCATCTATGTAAGCATAGCTCCCAAGACATAATTTTATGCATTTTTCTTAACATGAAATGGTCTAGACTAGTTGGGTTCTTATAGGATTGGAGTTTCTACATGTTTCTTTTTCAACTATTGGAATGCTTATTCACATTCCACAGTCTAAACAAATGAAGCATCTTTCTTTTTCATCTCAACCAATGGTTTTATGATCTTAGATAAATTCTCTATGAATCACCAATATTAGCCAGTATGTCCAAGGAATGACCAAACATCTTTGATTATTCCTGGTTGGTGGGTTATTACTTAGATGACCCTTATTTTTTCAAGGTCAACCTCAATTTCTGCTTGTGATATTCTATGCCCTAAGACAATGCCTTCATGGATCATTAGGTAACTCTTTTTCTTTTTGAACCTAAGGTTTGTCTCAACACATCATTTCAATACTTCCTCAAGGTGGTCCAATGCTTACTCAAATATAGCTTCATAGGTGGAGAAGTCATCCATGAAGACTTCCACAAAATTACTAATCTACTATTGAAAAATGCTAAGGACCAAGCATTGAAATGTAGTAGGTTCATTACACAAACCAAAAGGCATCTTGCAATATGCAATAGTCCATCAAGGACTTATGAATGTTTCTTTGGCTTGGTTCTGTGGCATGATCTAGATTTAGTTATAGCCACTACAACCATCCAAAAAACTGTAGCAGCAATGCTTAGATATTATGTCAAATACCTAATCAACAAATGGAAATGGAAAGTGGTCCTTGAATTTTGTCATATTAAGTAGTTGAAAATCAATGTAGACCTGCCACTTGCCACCTTTATTTGGCATAATCACGAGTGGGCTAATCCACTCACTATTTGCAATGGGATAAATGAACCCCACCTTGAGAAGTTGTTTGATTTCCTCCTTAGCAATCTACTTCAATTTGGGATTTAATTACCTCTATGGTTATCTCTTTGGCTTCATGGTCAAATTAGTTTTATTTGGCACAATCACGAGTGGGCTAACCCACTCACTCTTTACAATGGGATAAATGAACCCCACCTGAGAAGTTGTTTGATTTTCTCCTTAACAATCTACTTCAATTTTGAATTTAATTACCTCTATGGTTGTCTCTTTGGCTTCAAGGTCAACCTCAATTTCTGCTTGTGATATTCTATGCCCCAAGACAATGCCTTCATGGATCATTAGGTAACTCTTTTACTAGTTGAGCCTAAGGTTTATCTTAACACATCAATTCAATACTTGCTCAAGGTGATCCAATGCTTGCTCAAATATAGCTCCATAGGTGGAGAAGTCATCCATGAAGACTTCCACACCATTACTAATCTACTATTGAAAAATGCTAAGGACCAAGCATTGAAATGTAGTAGGGTCATTACACAAATCAAAAGGCATCTTGCAATATGCAAAAGTCTATCACGGACTTATGAATGCATGATCTGGATTTAGTTATAGCCACCATAGCCATCCAAAGAACTATAGTAGCAATGCTCAGATATTATGTCTAATACCTAATCAACAAATGAAAATGGAAAGTGGTCCTTCAATGTTGCCATATTAAGTAGCTGAAAATCGATGTAGACCTGCCACTTGCCACAGTTATTTGGCACAATCACGAGTGGGATAACCCACTCACTATTTGCAATGGGATAAATGAACCCCACCTTGAGAAGTTGTTCAATTTCCTCCTTAACAATCTACTTCAATTTGGGATTTAATTACCTCTATGGTTGTCTCTTTGGCTTCATGGTCAAATTAGTGTAGATGTGATGTTGGCATATCCTAGGATCAATCCCTATGAGTTCAAAATATGACCATGCAAAGGTTGCTGATCATTTTTCAACCATATTCAACAGTACCTTTTTCTATTCTAGAGTAAGATTTGCATTAATTATGAATGGGTTTCCATTCTTCAAAAATACATATTCCATGCTGGCCGATAGAGCTTTTAGTTCAAGGGGCTCTTACTTCAAATTTTTAGGAATTTCCAACTCTTCCCAATAAGTATCATCATTTGCATCATCAGAAAGTTGGTAATGAGCTTTCACTAGTTCATCCATACCTGTGACATATACATATGTCAGGATCTCAGTTGAATTCATTCAAAATTGTGCTACTCTTAGAATTAGTAGTCAGCTACTAGGTACCCTCTTGTTTTGTAGTTGTTGTGTACAAACACCTTTGAATTTATACTTCTAGTGCACATTGCTTACATGTAGAGATGGATGCTTATTTTACTACCTAGAGTTTCTGCACATAATTGTACCCTGTATTGCTATATGCAATGCATGAAACTCACTTCTTCTTGATCTTCCTGAATGCATTTTCTTTGGATATTTCCAAGGAAAGATCTTTGATGTCTATTCTTGCTTCAATGGTGCTTAGCCATGCCCTTCCCATGATGATTGAGAAGGCCCCTTTGTAGTTCTCCACCTTAATCACTAGGAAATTAGCAGAATAAGACCACCCATAGAGAATGGTCACAATGTCTTCTACCAGTCCTAATGGAACAATGATGGACTACTTTGCCAATTTTAATCTAATATTACTCTTCTTTAAAGGATGTAGGTTCCATGCAGTATACATCTCATGAAAGATCAGGTTAACACTAAAATTGAAATCAAGAAGAGCCTTACATGGTTCACTCTCAAAAATTTGCAAATAAATCAAAGGATTTCCAAGATCTGCTAACTTCCTGGGAAGGTTTCTGCCATGGATCTAATTAGATCTAGCATGAGTAAGCATCATAGTATGGACCCTCAGTGATGTTTGGTTTAAAGGAGACTTGAAGGAATTTGATACAAAGGAAGATGGAGAAAAAGGATTGTCAACTGCAGGTGTATTTGAGGGCTTAGGCAGACTGCGTGGTCAAAAGAAAGGAATTTTCTTTGATTAAGTATCCGAACCACTTAGTTGATGAACTAATTGTAGATTAATGGCCCTGGTAGCATTGCATTGTTGTGATTGAGCTAGGAGTTCACCCTGCATAGGTGAAGTAGGTGGTAGTTATGTGGATAGAGGAGGAAGATGTATAGGAATAGGAGAAGGATAATGGTAATAGGTGGTATCTTTTCTTGCATGTGAAGAATGAGTTTGATAATAATAAGAAAGATGGTAGATTGAAAGTATAAACATGATTGGAAAAGTCACATGGAGACAAGGATTACTAAATGAAATACCATAGATATTAGGTTGTTGGTAAGGGTATTTTTGCCTTGGTGGTACCAGTGCCCATGACTATGGTTGTTGCCATTGTTGATATTGCTCATATGGTTGTGGTGGAGTTCCACTTGGATAATATTGTTGTTGTTGGTGGAACTACTTAGAATTACCTTGAAGATAAGGCAATTGTCTGGGTGTTTGCCTTTGTGTTAGTTGTGGATTCAAAGCATACATCCTAGACTCTTGCAAGTGTGACACTATGGAACAACATCCCTTAGGATGTTCATACTAGTAGACATCACATCCACCATCATCATCCAATTCACTTCCTGCAACTTTCTCTATTGTAGTAATCTTACCCTTACCTCTTTAATAAGCATGTTCAGCTTCCTTGTGCCTCCTACGCTCATGATCACTACCTTATTCTTTGGACTCTTTAGTAATTTTTATGATAGCTTGGAATCTACTATCCATGGAGTCCCATAACTGATCAAACTTGGTCATAATTTCATATTGAAATTTTTCAAGTGACAAGGCTTTCCTATTCACCACCTCATTAAGTGTTGATTCTTCCTCACTCTCATAAAATCAAGCCTCCCTCTTGCAAATAAAAGAATTGTGATTATACTCATCTACAATTTCATTTTTTTAATTCACTTTTTGCTTTAGCTACTTAATTAATCTTTGGATCTGATGGATGCTTAATTTGGACAATCGTCCTTGAGCATAGACACCAAGGGTTCTCCTTGTTTCAAATCGATGCTTGTCTATAATGTGATGAAGTTGATCTAGTTGAGAATAACCATGGCTAGGACATCTATGCATTAAAAAATAGTATCAACCAATGGCAACATCCAAGGGTTTGTGTGTTCCTTGTTTCCATCCTTGGATTTTCCTTCTCAAGTTGGACACTCTAGAGTATGTTTGATATTTATCATTAAATAATTCAAGCATTATACTCCATCATCTGATAGATTTCTGTTCTAAGGACTGATACCAGTTTTTTGCTTCTTGAATAAGTGTCCTTGGGAACAACTTAAGTTTTTTCCACTCATTCTCTATATTTTACAAGGCACATGCATCTTGAAAACCTTAGAGATGGTTTTATAGATCTAAGTTATATCCTCCTTTGAACCTAAGGATATTGTTCATATCTAGCCTCTTGATCTGACTATCCTTTGCAGGCATTACTAGAATTTGTATTTCCTCTTTAATGTTTATCATACTTCGGGTAGCTAGCAAAGGCTCATCGAGGCCTTAATTTTGGTGCCTTTGATGCCCTCTACTACCCCTTCGTTCATAGCATCATGTCTCTCTTGAATGCTCGTGCCCCTAGTCATGCCTTGCCTGATAGTCCCTTCAATCATTTCAGTCTTATTGATCATCTCCATCATAGTTACACCTCCTACGATTGCAATCAAAGCCAAAAGAAGAAGAGGATGATGACAAAGGTGAAGAGGAAGGAGGACTAGCATCATCATGGTGCCTGCTACCAGCTATTTGATGATCACAACCATAATCAGAATCTTGTTTCTTGTCTACATCCTTTTCCTAACTTGCCTCTTTGGATTCTTATTTATCATTGGCGATTCTTACCAGAACTAGGATTGTGAATCATCGATTGCAAGTTCTAGTTTTGACCTCCTTCACCCAAGTCAAATAGAGGAATTTCACTAAATTAAAAACCCCTAGAGAAGGGCTGTTCACTATCTTTTTAATACAGTAGGAATGGAGAATCATTAAATCCTTTTCCCTTTGTAGATTCATAACATTTTTCTAACTAGCAATCCCTAAGATGTTGTGCCTTAGTGGGATGATAATCTCTGGTGTCACTATCCTATACCACCTACTTAGCATGAAGTCCTTGGAGACTCCATCGTATAAGCATTTTTTGGAGCATTGCAGGAATAGATCAATTGAGCAACAACATAATGTTTCCGTCCATGTCACACCATCGCAACTGTTCATCTTGGTGTAAGATGTAGATAAAATTTGGTACATACTCATCAGGATGAACATATACCACTCAGTATTGTTGAGGTATTGGTTAATGTACTCCATCAGGCACATGATTTTTACCATTTTATGTTTTGTAAGTTTAATTTTCTACAACAAGAATGAAAGGTAGAGTATTTTAAGATCTAATCCATCTATTGTCTAACTAGCCTAACACAAGTACTCATTTCCACTTTCCAAACACATCCCGAACACGTATATGGATGCTAAGCTACCAAATGTTAAGCATTTCTAGCTTACCAAGTGCTACACGTATGCTCGAGGTAGTCATTCTTATGTTAATTAACAATTGAAAATTAATTACTTAATTAAAGTGCATTAAAATGAAGTGCATGAATATTAAATGCATCAAGAAAACATTAATCTATTCTCAATACTACAAGGATGATCAAAAGGGTTTGTTTTTATTCATGTTACACTACTATTTTTAGGAACATCAGTGTTTGAACTGTACACACTCAGACTCTTGTTGTGGACACTTAGAAAATATTCTAGCTCTAGAGAAAATAAACTACAAGAGCTTCACGATGTATGATAAAAACTAATATGAAAATTGTGAGGCCAAGTTCTATATTTATAGGCTAGCATATATCCCACGATATTGGATATTTGACATCGCATCTTGGGCTCCAACATTGGGTATCCAAGATTGGATATTTGATATAAGAGCTAGTCAAAACATAATTTATCACCTGGCAACGACACCAATGATGAGTAGTAGGTGCCCCTACACCCAACTATATGAATGACAAGCGTTCATGCATGATTTGGTTGAATTCCATGGATGGGACTAGTTGTAGCATCTAGATTGTTAAGCATTTATTGTAGGATGTTATCTTTCCACTTGGACTAGTGGTAGCTTTGTCACATATGGTTTAGTCCAAAGTGAGACATATGATAATTGATGTTGTTGCAGCGTTATGTTAATCTTAATAGTAATGGAGAAATTAATTATTTAATATAACTAACAACAAGAAGGTAAATCTAAACTAGCCTAGAGTAATGTGCATTGGATCCTAGCTTACCATACATGTCTTAGGCTCATGTAACTATTATTGGGATTACCAAGTGTCATGCTACTAGGCGAACTAAGCAATAACACTACTGGGATTACCACATGATTACACTTAAATGCTCAAAACTAATTGTACTCATTCCACTTTAGTAATGGACAAGAAAGTAAAGCATTTGGAAATGTAAATGATTAAACTAAGAAAATAGTAAAAACTATGCTAAGTAAAACTAAGTAGATGCTACAATGATGAAAAGTAATCTCAATCTTTATTTTTGATCATGAACTATGCCCAAGTACACTTCACTTGAATAAAGATTTCGTACAATTACTCAACACCACACTATAGACATTCACTCAATTGCTAAAGTTCTGAAAACAAACTACAATAGTCTACTTAAGGATGAAATGAAAAGTTCTTCGAGTCATGCCCACAAGTGCTATATTTATAGATAGGCATGCATCCCACGATATCAGATATCTAATGACATAGCATGTGCTCCAATATCGGGGCTAAGATATCAAGTATCCAATATCAAGGATCTAGTATCTTAGCCTACAAAAAACATGATTTATCAACTTTTAAAGGATGGTGTTGATTCCAACATTCTCATGTTTGGCATGGGGCCATGGATTTTAAATTTTTCTACCATTAGGGCTTAGAGTCCTATGATCATCAATTATACGTTATTGAGACAACTAATACTTGGGTGCATGATGAGACTACTAGTTTATTAGTTGTGAGATTTACTAGATAAGGTATAATAAAAAAATATTGTGAATCCTTTAGTTACCTCAACAAGTTTGCCCATGTACTTTGGTTTAGTTACCAAGATGTGTTTCTTTATTTACCATTAAGGTAAAATATATATTGCCATTGCTAAAGGTAATAAGGATTATTATTATATATATATATATTTTCTTTTTTTTTCTTATATCTAGTTTTATTTCCTTTTTATCTAACATAGATAGAAGTAATTTATTCTTTACTTTTATTTAAGTAACATTCATCTTTATAAATCTCCACCTTCTATTTTAATATTCAAAGCTATTGAAATGTCATTAGGAAAAACAAACATGCCATTTTCAATCTTTGCACTTTAATTGAAACATTTTTCAAACAAAGACCCTAAAACCTTGCAAAAAGTAAAGAAGGTCTTTTAATTTTATCTTGATAGGAAATTATGTCAAAAATTTCTTATAAAATAGGATGCCATGAAAAGTTTGAAACAAAAGATTAATATTGCACCATGTCAGCAATGAGCTCAACAAGAGTTAAGGATTTTCAGCTCTACAGTTTCCATCTTCATGCTAGTAATGCAGCAGGGTCTATGCAGCAGATTTTCTCTACTAGTGAAAGCATAGTAGAATTTGCAGCCATGCCACTACCATAATCAATACTGTGTATGAGAAAATGTAGGTTTTTTCCCTTGGGAGAGCTCCATGCATGGCAAAGTCATGGTGCATGGTTTCCCTAGGTAGCAAAACTAACACCAATTTCATGTTGTTAACAAAACATCAACAAGGCTACCACAAAATATGGAAACTCTATCATTCCTCCATAATACACACCAACTTCCTACAATTGTCCTAGATCTCTATTAAGGGCTAGTATGTAAAATGATTTACATAAGCAATGAGCATTGTCTTGCAACAATAATTATGGCACTAGGACTTGAATGCATGGATTTCTAGGTTGTTAGTTACATGATAGTTGAACAAGGATTTTTTAGCATGTCTAGGCTTAGATAGGCTCTAGTTTGCATAAGGCTAATGCTCAATGTGATTCTATGCATGCTTACTCAACCATGGTGTGTAGCTTGAATGGTTTGAGTAGTGTCTCCTGCATGCTTCACTTAAGCATGCTGGCAAGCTTAGGCTGCCTTTAGGGCAACAAGGCTTCCAGCCATAAGCTATGCAAAGGGGATAGCACATAAAATTTGTAGATTCAAAGCCTTACCTGAGCACATTCTTTTAGTGCTTCATGCCCCAAAGCCTCACATCAATTGTTCTTGATGAAACAATATTCTACATTCTCATTTCTAAGTTCAACCTATGCATAGAGTCTTTACATATAGAGATATTCTCTAGACTTGTTGCTAAGCAAGGAGACTTTGACTAGAGTTATACATAATGAACGGAGAGGGAAGGATTAACTTTTCCATTGCCATAATTGGTACTATTATTCCTAGTAACTTGCACCACCAATATAATATTAAATTTAAAGAAAGTTGCAAAAATTAAAAGGACACGAGGGAAAGTTACCCTAGGCAAAACCTTCAAGGTGAAAACCCCTAGTAGAAAATTGGCTCTTGGACCATCAGTAGCAATACAGCTTCAAGAATCAAGCATAGAGAGAATCAATGAGAATAATAGAGAAGAATCATAGGGAAGGATTATAGCTTAGGGATTGGCCATTGTTGTGTTATATTGTTATGTCTAGGATGCTTCCTTAGAGCTCCTTATATATTGCTCATGTTACAAAATCAACCCAAAAATAAAAGGGATAAGATAGTTTATTCTGGTGGGGATACGTATGGGACAAAATATAAAATAGATAAGAATATAACAAGGCAAAAATATTCAGAAAAAATCAACATAGATTTGCCTTTATCCACCTTACAATTCTTCCTCTTGAAGGTAAAGCTACTTTGAAGAATGATCGAGACAATTTTTAGGAAATTAGGTCAGAAGAAGACCAAATGTTGATCAACACTAGAGAAAATTTTTAGTAGGAGTTGACTTGGAGAGTACATCTGTAAGATTTACTTTAGTGGATATTTTATTTAGAAGAATCCTTTACTTTTCAATTTCCTTCTATATATAATGATTTTGTATTTCAATGTGCTTCGTTCAAGCATGAAAGGTTGGATTCCTGGATATACTTATGGCACTTTGACTATCACAGCCAATATTAATTGGAGTTTGAGTGATGCCAAGTTCAACTATTAGCCTTTGAAGCCATATAGCCTCTCTACATGCCAAGTTAGCAACAACATATTTAGCTTTAGTGGTAGACTAAGCAACACAAGATTGTTTCTAACTTTTCCAAGGAACAACACCACCAAAAAGATTAAACACATATCCACTAGTAAACTTCCTACTATCAATATTACCATACCAATCTACATCAACAAAGCCATAAAGTTCATTGGAATCATTTTTATAACAAATCCCATAATTTGAAGTACCATGAAAATATCGGAAGACTTTCTTCACTACAATCCAGTGTTGTTTCCTTGGATTAGACACATACCTATTAAGTTTTCCAATAATATAAGTAATATCAAGTCTAGTAGAAACCACTGCAGACATTAAACTACTAATAGCACTAGCATATGGAATTTTAACCATGAGCTCTTTTTCTTCACTTGTCTTTGGGAATTGTTTAATTAAAAGTTTCCCATGAATACACCATATATATTATGAAACTTTCTTCCTCAAGATCAAGTTGAAGCATATATATTTCTTCCTCAAGATCACCATTAAGGAATGTTGTTTTCACATCAATTTGTTCAATTTCAAGATCATAAATAATTTTGATAGTTAATAATGATCTCATGGATGTTAATTTTACTCTTGGAGAGAAGATTTCATCATAATCAATCCCCTTTCTCTGAGAAAATCCTTTAGCTACAATTAATGCTTTATATTAACTCCCAGATTTTATTCTATACACCCATTTCTTTCCAATGGGTTTTCTCTCTAATGGAAGCTTAGTTAATTCCCAAGTTTTATTTTTGTGAATTAATGACATTTCAGAATCCATTGCTTGTTTCTACTTTGCATTCTGTATAGATGAACATGCCTCATCATATGTTGATGGTTCCTTATTTTAAATAAACAGGACATATTCTTCTAAATGTGAAGGTAATCTTTGTATACATGTTGACATCTTAAAGGATCCTATTTACTTTGTTGTTCACTTAAACTATATTCTCCCTCTTCATGTGATGTATTTTCATCTACCATGCTATCACCATCCTATTTGCTAAGGGCAATATCCCTAGCTGAGGGAGGAACACCCTCAGAGATTTCATTATCAATTTCAACAAGTACATACATAGGAGTTACATCATTTGGAGTTTTAGTATTTAAAGATTTCTCCTTTATAGATCCACACTTTTCTCTAAAGATGACATCGCAACTATAAATAATCTTTAGTTTGTGGGTTATACAACTTATAAGCTTTGACACCATGTCCATAGCCAAGAAAAATACATTTGAAAGACTTAGAGTCTAATTTGGACCTATTAGATTTTGGAATATGTAAATAGGCTTCACAACCAAATATCTTCAAATAGGTTAAATTAATGGACCTACCACTCCAAACTTCCTTTAGAATTTTTCCATCAAGAGTTGATGAAAGAGATCTATTGATAATATAACATGCGATGATTACTACTTCACCTTAGAAACACTTGTCAAGATTAGATTCACCGAGCATACATTTGACACATTCCATCAATGTTTGATTGAAGCACTCTACTACTTTATTATGTTCATGACTCCTTGGAATAATCTTTTACCTTTAAATGTCTTTGTTGTTTTAATTCTAGAAGCCAAAAGAGATGAACCATGCAATATTGAACATTTTCCACCTCCAAAGATAACTATTAGTCCTAGGTCATCCAATTCACTTTCCATAACCTAGAACTTTACATAAACCATCATTATCCATTCTTACCATCCCAAGATAATATTATATATACTTAATAAACTAATTAACATGTTGAGTGTAGTGATGAGATGCACCCAAGTCCACATACCATGAATTTGTATTAGCATTATCTTAAGATGAGACAACATACAAATCTCCCTCTTGAGAAAGAGGGGCTTCATCATGTTTGTTATATTACTCTCTTTGCCCTTTTTTAGAGAGGCTTTACAATCTTTCTTTACACGATCAACTTTATCACAATTCCAACATTTAGGTAGCCTCTTTACAAATTTTTTAGGCTTAGTCTTAAATTGAGGCCCCTTAACAAACTTTGGCTTTACATCATTTTTCATATATAATACATCATTTTGAGGAGTAGAAGTTTTCCTTCTTGCTTCCTCAAATAATAATTGACCAACAATATTATCAAAAATAAAGTTGGTAGATATATTACTTACAGCCATCACATATGTCTCTCATGAATCTAGAAGTGTGCTAAGAAGTATGATACATTAATCTTTCTGATTCATTTCACCCCCATAGATTTCAGTTGATGGACCAATGTATTAAAGATATTCAAGAGTTTTGTAATTGTAGTGCCTTCAACAATTTTACAATCATACAATCATTTCTTCAACAAAAACTTATTGGTTAGGGACTTCATTCAATACAAAGTTTGCAATGTATCCTAGAAATCTTTAGTAGAAGAGACATTGAAAACATTAAGTAATACTAAATTTGAAAGACATAAATGAATTACACTTATCACCTTCAGGTTTAACTTTTCCCACTCTTCATCGAACATTTTGTTAGGCTCAACTCCCAGAATTACACTATGTTGGTCATTTTCAACAAGGAGAGCCTCCATCTTGATCTTCCATAATTCATAGTTGGACCTCTTAAATGTTTCAATTTCAATTTTGGACAAAGAATTTGCCATGATTTTAACTTGAAATTACTTGACAAAAATAATAGTGGTGCATGGAACTTGGCTCTGATACTAATTATTATTCCTAGTCACTTGCACCAATATAATATTAAATTTAAGAAAGCTATAAAAACTAAAAGGACATAGAGTTACCCTAGGGAAAACCTTCAAGGTGAAAAACCCCAATAGAAATTGACTCTTGGATTGTTAGTAGTAGTACAAATTCAAGATTCAAGCATAGACAAAATCAATGAGAACAATGGAGAAGAATTATTGGGGAGGATTACAACTTAGGCATTAGCCATTGTTGTGTTATATTATTATGTCTAGGATGCTCCCTTAGAGTTCCTTATATATTTCTCAAGTTACAAAATAAACCCAAAAATAAAACGGATAAGGTAGTTTATTTTGGTGGGGATAGGTACAGGACCAAATATAAAATAAATAAGAATATAACAAGGTAGAAACATTTAGACAAAATCAAGGTAGATTTGCCTTCATCCACCTTATAGGTACATGAAGGGAGGATGACACCACCACAAAAGTTGTAATAACAGGTGCTACAATGGGCTTCTTTGCATAGCTGGATGTTAACAAGTTCAATTACATGGTGTTTCTTAGCTTACTAGGTTGCTAAACAATGGTGCTAAATGCACAAGATGATCTAGTATATTCAATTTGGCCCTGCAAGAGTACGATTAGTTCTACGTAGTTATGTATCAAGGCCTTTCCAACCTAGCAAGCTCTGCAATTCATGTGGCCATATGTCTTTCTTGATATTTATATATTAAATATATATTAAAGCCTTTTTAAAAATTTTCTATTTTATTTTTTATTTTTAGATTAAAAAAGAGGACACTTCAAGCCTTGCTTGGTTAATGCAACCTTGCCAATTATCATAACCTTACTTGGGCTTGCTTAGTGCATTATCATATTTTAAATTCTATTCATTATTATTATTACTATTATTTCATTATCAAAGTAGGAGCTTCCGTTACTTAGATGTTTTAGTTTTCTTATCAATAGTTATGCACTCATGTTAATGAAGCATTTAATATTTTCCTTTTTCTTTTTTATGAATGATGATGTTATTGATTATGATTTATGTGTATATATGCGACGCATAAAATGGAGGAAGCTAAAAGAGGTTGAAACCCAAACAAGCCAAAGGAAGAGATCTCCAAAAGATAAAAATTGATGGTGGATGAAAAGGAGAAAAGGAGGAGAGGAAGGGAGGATCATCAACATTAGAATTGAAGGTAATTTCTAGGAAGCCTACAAACTTCTAGAATTCAATGAACTAAAATTTTCTGTTTACAATCCTCAATCCTCTCAAGATTTTTGTTTCAAAAATATTAATGTAAGTCATTAGGAAACATAGATCTCTTTCCCAAAACTCAAGTCTGTACCCCTTTCTATCTTAGCTTCTTCTCCTTCTTTCTTGGATCTCTTTAGATCACTCTAGCCAAAGGAGGAAGAACTCAAAGTAGAATTGTATTTCAACAAAGAATTTTTCATCAAATTACTAGACAAAAAAAGTACCTAATGCAAGGACATGCTAAAGGAGGTCTCTCTCTTGAAGGTTTAGGCAACTCTAACAAAAAGCTATGCTCTTAGCGAAGAGGATCATAAGCTCAATTTTGAGTTAAGTTCAAGTTCATTCGTTTTTCTTTGTTAGATTGTATGTGTTGTTTTTCTTTTTCTTTCCTTTTTTTTCTATAATCGTACAATTTCTACTCATGATCAAGTTATGAAATTTGTCATATAATTTTCTATTTTCTCATCTCCAACTTTGTCCAAAGGAAAATTCTATGTTAAAGATTTCTCTAAATATATTTAGTTTCATAGAGTTTTATTTCCTATTTGGATCTATTCTAGTTACCTTTTTGTACATTCGATTTATAGTGTCATCACATAAAAAAATAATTTTCATTTCTAAAATAAAACTTACACTTATTTATAATTATGCACAGTATCCTGCTTGTTAACTTAGATCAAATTTCAAAATTTCTAAGTGTAAATTCCATCATTACTCTGTTAGTTGAGACTCTTCTTGGGTTTCATACCCATATGGAAGATACCCTAGATTATAGTCTCTTTAAATAAGTTGATTTAGAGGGTGTTTCTTGTAATCCAATTTCATGTATCAATAGACAACTTTCATAGATTTAATATTTACCTTGACTACCTTTAAGATAGGTAAAGTAATGGCTACGATAAAGTTAATGGTTTCCTTTTTGGATGAAGAAAACTCAATGTCCTCTTGGTTGATCAATGCTATAGGTAGTTGGATCATAAAAGAAGGTTGTTCAAAGTTGTAAAGGATGCAACCAACTATTTTTTTTGTCATGCTCTACACTTTGAGCAAAGTTGTAAACTTGTAAGTTGAATGTAATGTATGTAGTCATAATAATAGATAAAAGAGAAAACTTTTATGCTCAATGTGATGTAACTGGTCCTAACAATGAAACAAAAGACATATCATAATCATACAAATCCTCCATTGGTTCAAGTGGACTTTTAGCCTACTTTTTGTTTTGTATCGTTTTTCTTTTAAATTTAAAATCAAATACTTGCTTACTTTATTTTAAAACACTTCCTATAACTTATAATTTACCAACTTATAATAATTAAATCTAATAAATTAAATAATGGTAACAACTAGACATTTCTTATAACTTTAATTATTTAATTTAAAGTTATTAAATGCATTTTAATAAGTAATTTTAAAATAATGACATTAAATTATTATTTTTAACCTAAATGATATAATCTATTTATTAAAGTTTGTATGCTCTATTTAATATTACTTTTTATGCTTCATCATAGATCTTTTATATATTTAATGGTTGAATATTGAAATGCAACTACTTCTAGAACTTTTGTAATTATTATATTATTATGAATATTTGATTAAGCATATTTTATTGTATACTATGCACATAAGATTATATAACACTATGTTAATGAACATTTGCCCTTACCCAAGTCATAACAGTAATAATGTTTCACTTAAATTGAAAATTTAAGTTTTTTTAACTAAAACTAAATATATATTAATATATTTTTCTTTAGAAAGTGCCTTTAAACTGATGTCATGCTTCAGAGATGTCTACTTAGTAACAAATCCTTTTCATATTGCTAACTTAAATAGCATTGTTTGTACCAAAATTTTGATTACAATATACGAAAATTTATAAGTATTCTGCATAGTATCAATATTACCAACATAAATGATTAGTAAAAAAATATAGCTTTTAAAAAAATTTCTTTTTTATTTTTTATATTGAAAATAAATATCTTCTCTAAATCTAAAATTTTAGATTGAATAATATTCTAAAAGTTTTTAGTTTTATGATGTTGAATTATATACCTATGGTACAAAAACACATGAAAGTAAAATTTTACTTTAAAATAGGAGATATTGATTTCAAATTAATGCAAATTACATTGGGATCCATAATAAAAATTAGTTTGGTCTAAATGCATCCTATAAAAATTCAATTAGATATCTACATCAAAAAGGACATGTAGATTATTCTTTGATAACAACTTTGAGAATTAATACTTCATTATGTTTAAGATTGTTACTTTTCATCAAAATCATATAAAAAATGTTATTAATAAATTTGGACCTCTTCAGGCCTTCTGATAGGAAATAATTTCTCAGAGTTTGTGGCTACTAAAAGGTAGATGATCATCCAATAGCAAGGTCTAGGTAAACTGTGACATAATACAACTATGACCCTCCTATAGTCCCAAACGGAAGGCATTCAAACCTTTCGAAAGAAAATAACTGCCTGGAGTTTTAGGCTATTAGAAGGTAGAGGCTCATCTAAAAGGCAAATGATCATTTGGAAGTATTTAGACCTTCTAAAAGGAAATAACTGCATGGAGTTTTAGGCTACTAAAAGGTAGAGGATCATTCAGAAGGCAAAAGATTATCTAAAAGGAAAAACATCATCCAGAATGCATTCACATTTTTTGGTATAGAATAATTTCTTGGAGTTTATGGCTTCTAGAAGATAGAGGATCATCCAAAAGATAGAAGATCATTTGGAAGGCACTTAGACCTTCCAGTAGGGAATAATTTCTTAGACTTTGTGGCTTCTAGAAGGCAAAGGGTCATCTAGTACCAAGGTCTAGGTAAACTATGACGAGGTCTGACTAGCACCCTCTTGCAGTCCCTATTAGAAGGCATTCATACCTTCTAAAAAGAAATAATTACTTGGAGTTTTATGCTTCTAGAAGGTAGAGTGTCATCTGGAAGGTATTTAGACCTTCTAGGGAAATAATTGGTTGGAATTTGTACCTTCTAGAAGATAGAGGGTCATTGAAAAGGCAAAAGATCATTTGTAAGGCATCTAGATCTTCTGATATGAAATAATTGGTTGGATTTTATGTTTTCAAAAGGTAGAGAATCATAAAGTAACAAGGTCTAGGCAAACTATAGACTCAACCAAAATGCATTTAGACCATATGAAAAGAAATAATTGCATGGAGTTTTATGTTACCAAAAGGTAGAGGATCATCCGAAAGGTAGATGATAAACTAAAAGGCATTTAGAACTTTCAATAAGGAATAAGTACTTGGAATTTGTGGCTTCCAAAATGTAGCGGGTCATCCAGAAGCACTATCAAGGTAAACTATGAGGTATTGTGACTAACACTATCTCGTAATTCCAAGTTGTAGACATTCAAACCTTTCAAAAGGTAACAATTACTTATAGTTATAGGCTTTAGAAATGAAAAGGGTCATTTGGAAGCCAGAAGATCATCTAGAAGGTGTTCAAGCATTCTAAAAGTGAATAATGGCTTAAAGTTTTGCAACTTCTGAAATGCAAATGATCATTCAGTAACACAGTCTTGGTAAACTGCAAGCTTGCACTAACCACATGTAGACGTGGTTAAATGTTATACATTGGCATGTATGGTCTCCAATTTTGAACTTGTGTAGATATTTTCTTTTTAACAATTTTGTTTAAAATACGATTTGCAGTAAGGTGGCACTGTTTCTATCACAGTTTCTATTTCAATATATGAGTGGGATGTGATTCGTAGTACCCCACAATGTTTTTAAATTATGATGACATGCATTTCATAATGCAGCACATTACTTTATTATTTCAAACTATTTGATGAATGTAATCCATAGGTTTCTAACACTATTTTGGACTTAGTTTCAAATTTTGACTATCAGGGAATTCATTCTCATAATGCACTAGCACTATTTTCTTTAGAGATTGTGATTGATTTGTGATTTGCATGTCTCTCATAGTTTAAATTTTAGAGACTACGAGAGCATGTGACTAGTAGTAAATGCAACATTTTGTTATTTTTGCTTTTTAAAATGTCTTGTATTTGTGATCTTCTTTACAATTAATATATTACAAATAATCTATATCACATTGTATCTATATATGGTGTAATTTGAAGGTTGAAGGTAAAAATCGTGAAACTACACTTTAACTTATCATTAAATTTTTTAGTCAAGCCTTGTCAATTATTCATAGTAGATTAGTAACATTATAGGGAGAAACTTCAAAGATAACTTACTAAATTACTCTTAAATGACTTCATTGATCAACAACATTTAACATGAAAATCATGCATCTATTCATAATATTCATTATAAAGAAAGTACTAGTAATAGTCTATGTACATACAAAAATAATAACAAAAAGTAATGTTAAAATCAATTATAATTGTATACATAGATGCAATGGTCTAGCAAGATCCTGCTACATTAGTGTCCTAAATTGCATTTGGAGCATCAGTTTGCATAAAATCTATCTCTGTGAAAATATAAACAACCTTAGTGATTGGTTACTCCTCCATCCTAGTTGTTCCTAATGGTCCTATCTTTGAGTCATGGACTATAGTGTCCATCCTAATCAACTGAGGGTTAACAATGTCTTCCATCTCCCGTAAAGTAGAGGACCCTTGCAATGATCGCAACTATTCAAACAAGTATTTAGCTATTTTTTGAACATTCATAGCTAGGCGAGTAAGCCTCCTCTTCACCCATCTAAAACAATGATGCATGTATGACTCCATGGCATTTATGCATGTAATCAACCTATCCTCCATTACCTCTAAGTAGACAAAAATTATTGCACCATCTCCAAACTATTGTTGTTGTTGGTTAGGATGGATATGAGTAACTTGCATCTTGTCGGTCTGCCCATAGTACTCATCCCAATCAATCTTTTCACCATCTTCTAGAACACATTGTTCTGTGATCTAAATGAGATCATTAAGTCATGTCCTATGGACATGTTGGCTAAAGAATGCACACCCAAAATGTGGTAATTAATCCTCATGGAATACTTGCACTTCTTTTCATCCCCATCCAGTGCTAGGATTTAACAATGCCTAAAAAGAGCAAACATGGCTGATGGAAAAGGCACTACAATAGCATCTTTGCTAATGATCTTCATTCTCCTAAGTATAATGTGAGGACAGTTCAATGAGCATTCCCCATCTAAATCTAGCAAGACCATCAGGGTGAAGGACATCACATGAGTGTGATGTGTGACAACCAGGAGATTTTTGTAAATTTCCCTAATAAGAACTCTTCCTTATAAGGTCATCCTCTCTCATCAATCTCCACCTCAAGAACCTTTCTCAATAGCTTTGTTTTTTTTCTTTGAAGTAGTAGTCATAAAATACTCCCTCTATGGACCAACTGACATGTGGATTACCTCCCCCAAGATTTGCTCCATTAGTGTATAAGCAGAATCACCAATCTCAACCACCTTCAAAATAGGTGATCCTTCATGTTGTGTCACATAAAACCTATAGGCCTCCTCCTCATAATAATTAGGAACTCTAGTGATGATTAATTCAAGATAGTGTTGAACAAACTTATTAAACATCTCTGACCAAACAAGCTACATCAACGAATAGAAGTTACTTGGACTTCACAAGGGGGATGATCTAAGTTTCAACTTTCTTTGAGGCAACTCCTCTCATGTTAATCTCTCCCGATCATGCAAATATTCCTTCTCCTCTTTAGCATTATCCCATGCAACAACCTAAGAGATTATGTGATTTCTTCCCTTTGTTTTTTTTATCCTCTTCTTGCTCTTGCACTCTACCAGATCTTCTCCTGGTATCTTCTTATGATTCTTGTGATGACATTCCTCTCTGAGAATAAAAATATATATTATAGCACAACTATTATTAGTTACATCATTGTTGGCCAACAATAATTAAAGATAAATAATTTTCGAAAAGTGTAACTACTATAGTATCTATGATTTGCCAAAAATATTTCCCAATTGTATAGTTACATTTTGAAGGTTAATCATTTCAAAAATCACATCCCCTACTATTGTTTGATAGTACCATGTTACATTTTCAAGGTTAACCATTGCATTAGTTTATTACCTGTATTCATAGGACCAATCATTTTATAAGTAAGATTTGTTGAAAAGTATAGTGGGAAAAATATTCATGTTTTTCCAATAATCTAAATGTGACATTGATTTATCTGTTAGTGAGACATTGCCCATGTGGGCAACCCTTGTGGCTTATGATGTGCAAATGTTGTAAGCACTATCTTTGTAGGCTTAGAGCAACTTCTACCCATAATATATTGGCAATGTAAAAAATGCAATTTTTGTTATTGCTAAATGTGGCTTGTGGCTATGTAATTCTATGATTCAATCTCAATCCCAACTATATACTATCTATTTACCTTTTGGATCACTTTCCAAAACACTGTATTATATACATCTACATACACACAATTGCAAAACCACTTAACACAAACATGAAATAGTTAGAAGAAAAAACATTTTAAAAGTAACTAGCAATAAACAGATGCACTCGATATATTCTAAAAATGAATATTTCACTAAATATATAACAAATATTCTTTCATTCTATGAACTAGAATTAACTAGAACTCTCATATTTCTTATTAATTAACAAAGGTGATTAGACAATATAGAACATCATTAAGTATAGGAATGAGAATATTGGAAACAACATATGAAATAAGATTAAGGGAAAATAGATCTAGAAAGAAAATCTTCCATTAAAACATTTATAGAAGAGGACTTGCATTAAAAACAGACCACATAGCATATGACTATTAATACTTAACTTCTCTACAAAGATGTCAAATGAAATAATGTCTACAAAATAACAAAGGTAAAATGCAAGCCACAAAAAGTCTAATGTTTTTTTCTATATTCATTATTGATTAACTGTATTTGACCTAGCTCTGATACAAATATCTAATAGCAAATCCCTAATATCAAATACCCAATATTGGGGTTCAAGAACTGATGTTAGGTATCTAATATTATCGGGGGTGTGCTGGCCTATAAATACAGTTCTTGAGCACATGGTTTGAAGAATTTTTTATCATAGCATAGCAGAGGTCTTGTAGTTTGTTTTCTTCAAAGTTAGAATATTTTCCAAAGTACCCACAGCAAGAGTCATTAAGTGTATGGATCTTTATTCAAAAACTATTATACCTAATCATGGTAGTGTGTGCGGCAATAAAGATGAGCTTTCTAATCGAACCTTGTAGCATCTTGGCTAGCTTAAATTTTTTATTCATGCATTTATTGTTTTGTGCAATTCCATTTAATACTACCAAGTAATTAAGCTAAAGTAAGCTAGCTATATTAAATAGTAGTTAGTTAAGCACATAAGTACAATTTCTTCGAGCATGCATATGATGCTTAGTAATCCTAGTAATGCTTAATGTTTGTTAACCTAGTAGTGTTATACATGTGTAGGATGTGCATGAAAGATGGGACTAGATACTTATGTTAGGGTAGTTAGTTATTAATTATCAATTAGATTAGTTAAAGTGGTTCATAAATTGAGTTTCAACTTGTTGCTAATCATGGATGAATAAAATATAAAATAATAAAAATTATGTGCCTCAATTACACTTAACTATACAACTAAGCTCCACAAGTATAGTTGGAAAGACAATGATCATCATGATTACATTTCTTATGTCCTAGAACTAGTATACATGGGAACTTAAGGTCTATAGAATTCGACTAGATTACATGTGAATGCTTGTGATTTGGATGGTTGGGTATAGGGATACCCCAATAAGACAGAGTGGTATATGCTCATCTTGATAAACATGTACCCAATTTTGCCTTCATCCTACACTAAGATGAACTGCTGCAGTGGCGTAACATGAAGGACAACATTGTGTTGCCACCTAATTGACCATTCCTATAATGCTCCAACAAACTCTTATGTAGTTGACATCCAAGGGCTTCATGCTAAATATGTTATGCAAGATAGAGACACCAAGGATTATCATCCCATAGATGCAAAATGTCTAAAGGATCGATAACTAAAGTAGCACTATTAGTCTGCGAAGGGAAAGTGCTCCAATGATTACCCACTCCTGATGAATCAAAGAGATGGTGGAGAATGCATCTTTGGGAGTTTCCCATTCACGGATACTCCTTTCTTTGACTTCAATGAAGGAGGTCAAAACTAGAACCTGTAATCCACAATCCATAATCCTAGTTCTGGCAAGAATGGATTCCATAACAAAGGGGGCTCCAAGGAGGAAAGTCATGGTAGGGATGCAAACAAGTAGCAAGATCGTGGCTGTAACCACTGAAGTGGGGGTGGTAAATGCCATGATTATGCTAGTCTTTCTTCCTCTTCACCTTCATCATCATCTTCTTCCTCTTCTAGTTCTAAATGCAACCATCATGGGTGTGATCATTATGGAGGTGATTGAAGGAACAAAGATGATCATAGGGATTGTCGAGCAAGTTAAGAGTCAAGCCATGGGCATTTAAGATAGGCCCATCATGATAAATGAAAGGGAAGCAAAGGGAATCATAGGCACTAGAATCATAGCCTCAATGAGCCTTTTCTTGCGGTCTAAAGCATGCTAAACATTGTAAAATAGTGAAAACTCCCACAAGGCATGTAAAGGATAGTTGAAAAAAGAGGCTAGACATGAATAATATCCCTAGGTTTGAAGGGGGATATAACTGAGATCTGCAAAATCATCTTCAAGCTTTTCACAATTCTTGTACCTTGAAAAATATAGAAAATGATAGGTAAAAGCTTAAGTTGTTTTCCAAGACACTCATTAAAGAAGCAAAAAGTTGGTACCAGTTCTTAGAACTGGAATCTATTAGACGATGGAGTACAATGCTCGAACAATTCAATGACAAATATTAGACATACTCTTGAGTGTCCAACTTGAGGTAGATCAAAGGATGGAAATAAGGCACATATGAACCCTTAGATGTTTCCATGGGTTGATACTATTCTCTATTATATAAATTTCCTAGCCATGGTTATTCTTAATAGAAGAAACTTCACCATATCATAGATGGGCTCTGATTAGAAATGATGAGAACTCTTGGAGTCTATGCCCAAGGGAGATTGTCAGTATTAAGAGCCCCTCAGATCCAATAGGTGATTGAGCAGGTAACAAAAGAAGAAGAAGAGTTGAGAAAATGTGAAAGTGTAGGAGAATATAACTACGATCCTTCCATTCACAAGAGGGAAGTCCAATTTTGTGATAGTGAGGAGTAATCATCACTTGATGAGGTGGTGAATCAAAAAACTTTGCCAATTTAAAAGTTTACCTCTGAAATTTGCCACTATAGATTTCTAGTTGCTCTAAAAATTGCTAAAGAGTCTAAAGAACAAAGTAGTAATCATGACTACAAGAGGAAAAACAAAGTTAAAATGCCAATCAAAGACATAAGGGCAAAATTACTATAGTAGAGTCATTTGTCAAAACTGAATCAGATGATGATGGTCAATGTGACATCTGCTAATATGAAAATCCTAAGGAATGTTGCCCCATCATGTCACACTTACAAGAGTCTAGGATGTATACTCTAAATCCACAACTAGAAAAAAGACAAGCACCTAGAAGGTTGCCTTATCCTCAAGGAAATCCTAGGCAGTTCCATTTGCAACAACAATATTATCCAAGTAAAACTCCACCACAATAGTACAAGCTGTATCACCAATGACAACAATCACATTCATGGGCACTACCATTGCAAAGGTAGCAACACCCTTACACACAACCATATGTATATGGGTATTATGTTTAGTAACCCTTGTCTCCATGTGACTCTTCTAGTCATGTTTCTCCTTTTCAACATCACTGCTACCCTCCCAAATATTATCAAACTCATTCTCCACATTCAAGAAGGGATATCACATTTTATCCTTATCCTCCTCATGTTCCTACACATGTTCCTCCACCCTCAACATAGCTACTACATATTTCATCTATGCAAGATGGACTTCCAACCTAACCATAGCAACACAACTCTACTAGGGCCATCAATCTACAATTGGCTCATCAACCAAGTGGTTCATAAACTAGATCACACAAAAGCCCTTTTTTCGACCCAATAGCCCACCTAAGCCCTCACATACACATGTAATTGGTAGCCCTACTTCTCCATCTCCCTCTACATTTAATTACTTCAAGTCCCCTTCAAACCATATACTGCCTAGAATCCATACTATTATGCTTACTCATGTCATATCTAATTGGATCCAAGCTCGCAACCTTTCCATGAAATTAGCTAATCTTGAGAGTCCACTTGTTTATTTGCAGATCACTAGGAACAAACCATGTAAAGCTCTTCTTAATTTAATTTCTGGTGTAAACTTGACTTCTCATTAGATGTATACTACCTAGACCCTACTGCCTCTTAAGAAGAGCAACATTCAATTAGAATTGGTAGACCAGTCCATTACTATTCCATTAGGATTAGTAGAAGACATTGTGACTACTATTTGTGAGTGGTCTTATCCTACTGATTTCCTAGTAATCAAGGTTTAGAACTATAAGGGGGACTTCCCAATCATTATGGGAAGGGCATGGCTAAGAATTTTTGATGCAAGAATGGGCATCAAAGATCTTTACTTATAGACATCAAAGAAAAATGCATTTGGAAAGATCAAGAAGAAACAAGTAACATGCATTTCATATAGCGACACTAGGTGCAATTGCGTGTAGAAACTCTGGTTCATAAAATGAGCATCTATTTTCACATACAGGAAATGTGCACCTGAAGTAGATATTCAAAGGTATCTATACGCTGAAGCCACAGAACAAGATGGCACCTAGTGGCTGACCACTGATCCTAAAAGTAGCACAATATGCATGAAACCTACTAAGAGCCTGACATGCTCTTATGTCATAGGCATGAATGAACTAGAACAAGTTTATCATCAACTCTTTGATAATGCAAATGATTATACCTATTGGGAAGAGTTGGAAATTCCTAAAAATTTTAAGAGCCCCTTGAGTTAAAAACTATATCTACCGTCATGGAATATGCATTCTTGAAAAATGGGAAGCTAGTAATAATCAATGGATATCTTTCTCTAGAATAAAAAAAAATGATGTTGAATGTGGTTGATAAAAGATTAAAAACCTTTGCTTAGTAATATTCTAAACTCACAGACATTGATCCTAGGATATGTCAGCATCGTATCTATACTAACCTAGCCATGAAGCTAAAGAGGTAGCCACAGAGGCAATTGAATCCCAAATTAAAGTAGACTATCAAAGAGAAAATTGAATAACTCCTCAAAGTGAGGTTTATCTATCCCATTGTGGATAGTAAGTGGGTTAGTCCACTTGTGATTGTGACAAAGAAATTTGGCAAGTGGTGGGTTTGCATCGATTTTTAGCTATTAAATATGGAAACATTCAAAGATCATTTTCTATTATCATTTGTTGATTAGGTGTTGGACACCATATTTTGGCATTTCTATTATATTTTTCTAGATGGTTCTAATGGCTATAACCAAATCCAAATTTCACGAGAGAATTAGGCCAAAATGACATTCATGAGTCCCAAGGGAACCTTTACATATCATAAGATTCCTTTTGGTTTATGCAATGCTCCTGCCACTTTTCAAAACATGGCCTTAAGCATCTTTTAGCAGCAAATTGGTAGCAGAGTGGAAGTATTTATGGATGAATTCTCCACTTATGGTGCTACATTCAAGCAAGCCTTCGATTGCCTTAAACAAGTACTAAAACGATGTGTGGAAATAAACTTGTGACTCAATTGGAAAAAGACACATTTCATGGTCCATGAAGGCATTGTATTGAGGCACAAAATCTCACAAGCTAGGATTGAGGTCGACCTCAAAAAAATAAGGATTATTTAAGGAATTACCCACCAACTAGAAACTATAAAAGATGTCCAATCATTTCTTAGACACATTGGCTACTACCAACAATTCATAGAGAATTTCTCTAAGATCGCAAAATTGGTGGTTAAGCTAACAAAGAAAGATTCCTCATTTTTTTGGACCAAGGAATGTGGAAAAGCATTCCAATAGTTGAAGGAGAAACTTGTTGAAACTCCAATTCTACAAGCACTGAACTAGTCTAGACCATTTCACGTTATGACAAATGCATCAAATTATGCCTTAGAAGATGTGCTTAAGAAGTTGGACAACAAGAAACATCCATATGAAATCCACTACACAAGCTGAAGCATTATGGGTGCATAATTGAACTACACCACCACAAAAAAAAATTGATGGAAGTGATGTTTACTCTAGATAAGTTTAGGTACTATATGCTTGAATATAAAGTATTTGTGCACACTGATCACAATGCGATTTTCTTCCTAATGAATAAGATAATGGTGAGCCCTCATGTCATACAGTGGTTGGGGATCTTATAGGAATTCAATCTTATGATGGTAGATCAAATGGGAATTAGGAATGTGGTCACTAACCACATATCTTGATTGTGATGGAACAAATAGGAGGAAAGTCCACCATATGATTTGTTTCCTAATGAACTTCTCTTTACTGGGGCTATAACTAAACAATTTTCCACTGAGCCTAAATGGTATGATGGAATTATCACCTATCTTCTCGCTTAAGAGATGCCACAAGGGTTAGACCACTGAAAGAAACAACAATTTCTTGACTAGGTAAAATGCTTCATGGATATCAATGAATACCTCTACAAGGTGTACGTCAATGGCTTGGTTTGTTGGTGTGCCCCTGATGCTAATCAACTACACATTCTCTAAGATGCTCATGAGGGTCCTTGTGGATGCCACTATGCTAGGAGATGTATAGCCATTAAAATCTTGATGGTAAGATATCATTGGCCAATAATTTTCAAGGATGCTCACCAATTTTTCCGCTCTTGTGAATGCTGCTAATAAGATGGTGGAATGACTACTTGAATGGAGAAACCTCAACAATGGATCCAACCACTAAAACCCTTCAACATATGTGGCATTAACTTCATGGATTCCATCATGCCCATGTTAAATGAAAAGGTGTACATCCTAGTCACTATTGACTATTGTACAAAATAGGCATAAGTAGTGCCTATCACTAACTATACATCTTCTACTACTACTCAGTTTGTACAATAGAATATTGTAAATAGGCACTACCTTTGGGAAGCTTATGCAATGCTTGGGGGTTGAACATAAACTAACAACACCCTACCATCCCCAAGCCAACAGCCAAGCTGAGGTTACGAATAGGGAAATCACAAAGATCCTAATGAGAATTATTAGAAAATATAGAAGAGACTAGAGCGCAAAACTCAATGATGGCCTCTAGGCCTATTGTTCAACATGGAAACTCCCTATAGGATACTCTTCCTATGAGTTGGTGTATGGAAAATTACCAACTCTACTTGTTCAATCCAAACTTCGTACATTATCAATAGCCTATGACCACAAAAAGAAATATTAATGAATCTCAACCTGCTAGATGAGAATCGATTGGTGGCCCTATCATCTAATGAGTTGCACAAGACATTCAATAAAAAGTGCTATGACCTCAGAATTAGGAAAGTAAAATTTCAATTAGGAGATAAGGTCCTCTACTAAAACCCCACACACATACCTCAATGAACTAAGTTTCAAATTTTCTGGAAAGGATCTTATATCATTCATGAAACTTTTCCTTTTGGGGCCAGGTTGATCTACAAACCTGAGAGCCTAGATAAGAAGTAGCTGGTCAACACACAAGTCAAACCTTTCCATGAGCCTAAGCAAGTTAGTGTAACAAATGCCTCATTGAATGGAAAACCATGCTCAATCTTTCAAATCTCCTTCTTTCAACTTAGCCATGGGGAAGATGGCCATGCATACTAAACATATAAAAAACTCCTCATTTTTTCATCTTTTTTTTTTACATATTTTTGTTTTACACCTTGTTATTTTTACAACTTTTTATTTTACACTTTCTTTATCTTACACCTTTTAATTTTTTCCAATTTTTTACACCATCATTAGTACATTTTATTTCTATTAAATGATTTACAATTTCTTGTATATTTTTCTTTATTTTGGTGTGATTTTCTTATTATGTTTTAATAATAATGTTCCTTATTACCAAATGGGTACAATGTGGTTTGTTTGATGTGGGCATGTGCTATCCAGTTATTTGATTGTTGGCATCTAGATTCTAGCTTTGAATTTTGTTATTGATAACTAGGATATGGTTTCTTTTTCATGAAATAGGCAATGATTCCATAACATCCACCCATCCAAAATCTCTAGTTTTTCTTATTCTAGAAGTATGATATCTCTTTTTTATTAATAAAACTTTAATGAACTTGTGACCTTGCTAGTTTCTAGACTTGGAGAGGATTCAAAGGTTTGAATAGGGTATGACTTCAAGGGGACTTGGTATTCTTTGTGCCTTTTTGCTTACTTGGGTTTAGGTGCATGTGTGTTTTCATGGATCTTTTATCATTCCATGTTGACTAATAATAAGAAGTTAAATAAGTCTTTGCATGGTGTGGTTTCCATCCAAAAAAATGATGGGAATTTAAAGCACATTCCTTAGATAAAATAAATGAGCTACAAGCCCTAGTTATGGGACTAGTAAGATATGTTACCCATTCCTGAAGGTCTCCTCTAGCTAAGGCCCTTTCTCACTTCTTGCTTCTCTTTTCTTCTTAAATAAGAAATAATGGCTATTCTATGGGAGCACTCTTGTGTCTCAAGGGGGAGGACTGGCCTTAGAGTGAAGATGCAAAGTCATTGAACATGATTGGTTTTGGTCTAGACTAAGGATGAATTTTATCAGGTCATTGAACCAAAAAATACACAAGGGACTTCATGTGACCTTAATTGAGATCTCCATTTCACACTCTCATCCATCAATGCTTTTCATGTTTCACCTCACTATCGGTTTCATGTTCTTGTTTGATGTCTTGGTTTGATGTGTCAAAATTCTTAGGTACTTTCTTTTAGGTTTTCATAATTAATTTTTTGTAACCGTTAATCATCCATGAAGCCCATTGACTCCTTAGTTTGAGGTTATGTGAGGGTAACAAAGTGCATGTGCCTACTTTGGGAAGGACGCACTTGCATACCTTTTGGTTAGATTAGTTAAGTTCTTTATCCTTAGACATTCTCACAATCAAATCCTTTTGAATGCCCCCATCAATGACATCTAATTCTGTGCATCTTCACAACATTTTTTAGTGAAACCCTTTTTTTATTATTGTAAATTCTTTAACCCTCTTCAAGCATTTCATCATGTTTGGACTTTTTAGAATTTAATAATGGATCGCTTATCCATTTTTCTATTTTTTAGTCTTCCCACTATTACTATTAAAGGAATCAATCCACCATAATCACAACCTAGCCAAGTGTAACTAACAATGAGCCATGGTACCTAAAATCTATGCATTGCACATTACACACTAATCCATGATTTTGTTGTGATTGCAATGGGAAGCATGGACTAGAAGTAGGAATGTCTTGACTAAGGAAGAAGTAGCAACACCATGGGACAAGGATCCTTCATGATCATTGAATCTTCTCTCTCATCCTTTAGCTACTAGAGCAGTTGGATATTAGTTTTTCCTAGGATGTTGAATTATATTATCATGAACACCCAATTTTGAAAAAGATTGTAAATCCATATACTTGGGCACTTAGATCCTGTTTGTTCTATCTAAGTCAATTTTCATGTCAGTTAATTATCCCATATCTTTCCAATATTTTGTAAGGGACTTGTTCCTCCTTTTGTTCACTCGAGGATGAATTTTCATATATTTGTGGGGGTATGATGAACCATAATTGGCTTGGCTCCGATAACGAATACCTGATATTGGGGTCCAAGAAGCGACGTTGGATATCCAATATCGTGAAGTGTGTGTCAACCTATAAATATAGCACTTGGGAACATAGTTTGAAGAAGTTTTTGTCATAGCATAGCAGAGCTTTTATAGTTTCTTTTCTCCAAAGTTGGAATATTTTCCAAAGTGCTTGTAGCTAGAGTCATTGAATGTATGGATCTTTATTCAAGCACAATTGTACTTGAGCACGGTAGTGTGTGTGGAAATAAAGGTAAGCTTTTTGATCAAACCTTGTACCACCTTGGCTAGCTTAAATATTTTATTCATGCATTTAATTTTTTGTGTAGTTTCATTTAATACTGCCAAGTAATTAAGCTAAAGTAAGCTAGCTAGCTTAAATAGCAGTTAATTAAGCACATAAGTATGACTACTTTGAGCATGCATATGATGCTTGGTAATCCCAACAACGCTTAACATTTAGTAACCTAGCAACATTATACATTTTCAAGATGTGCACAAAAGGTGGGACTAGATACTTATGTTAGGGTAGTTAGTTATTAATTAGCAATTAAATTAGTTAAAGTGGCTCATAAATTGAGTTTCAAGTTGTTGCTAATCATATATGAATAAAGTAAAAAAGAATAAAAATCATACGCCCCAATTATACTTAACCATATAACTAAGCTTCACAAGTGTAGTTGGGAAGACAATGATCATCATGATTACATTTCACATCCTGGAACTAGTGTACGTGAGAACTTACAGTCTATGGAATTCGACCAGATTGCACATGAATGTTTGTGATTCATATGGTTGGATGTAGGGGTATCTCTCTACTCATCAATTATCATGGCCTACTAAACCATGTAGGTGCACACATATTAATAAATTTTTTTAATAAGAATGAATTATAGAAAGCAAACATTGAACATTAAAAAGTGGGTAAAACATGTAAAAAGCATTTTTAAATACAAAATTATTCATCATAAATTCACCCACACATGAGAAAACAAAACAAAATAATATCAACCATAGATTGAGAATTCCCTTTTCACAGCAAATGTTACCATGTTTCTTAAACATGATGATCAATTCATCCAAAGTCCAAACCAAGAATCTCATGATAGCATCTCTCTATGTAATTGGTATAAGTATAATATGCAAAAGTATGTCCTTTGAGTGTAATAAGAAAAAGTGTAGGTAAATTGAGAAGGTACATTTTAGTGGCAATTGTGAACATAGTAAATCTACCAATACCAAAACCACCAAAATAGGACAAAACCAAAATTCAAAACCAGCCAAATATTCAAATTCAATTATTCAACACCTTACTACTAAAATATAAGATGGCATTCTCACTAGTAATAAACTAACACAGTCATGTCCTCTACTAGTAGAGTAGCATATGTATATATAGTTTGAATGTGGGGTAACTACATAAAAGATGCAATTGTAGTAAAATGGACAACTAGAAGGAAGCTAAAGATTTTATGGCAACTCTACATTATTGTAGCCAGAAACCACAAAAGAAAGAATACATAGTGATGACCAAACTAAAGTATAATAAATCTCATGATAGGAATTCTAGCCATTTCATCAATACCAACCATTAAAAATTACTTTTTGCTAACTATCATAGAAAATCCTAGCATAAGAAAAAGCATCAAAATTTAGGATTTTGATGTGATTTAACTCATCCACCTAGTCATTACTACTGAATCTTCTAAAATCTAAACTTTACAATAGAAATCTTGTGTTCAATCCTCCCTCCTACCTTCCTTTTCCTATTGTGCGACCTTCTATGATGCTGCTGCTCACTCTTTGTCTATGCTCTAAGTGAAAGTAAAAGTGAAATGTCAAAGTAAAAGTGAAATTACTATCATTGTAATTCTTTTTAATTTTTTACTTTTTAACTTGCAATGAAACATTATGCAATTCACATGTTTTTGGAAATTGTGAGTCGCATGTGCTTTCGGTTATCATAATTCAAGGTGAAATATGTGATTAGCATATTTAGTTGTGACTCATAATTTTTATTGTGGGATACGAAACACATTAAAAAATGCTACACGCACCTTGTTCAAAAGTATGCTAGTCACATAATATACCCTCAACCACACTATACTCATAATATGCATGTCGCAATATTCAATGCTAGTCGTAGTTTCCACATGAAACTGCAATTAGCATTATGGTGACTATGAAAAATTGGTCTCTGTAAATATTTAAGCTACAAAGATATTTCCATCGCATGGACTCATAGAATTTTTATGCAAAATCAAAGAAACTTACATGGACTTAAAAAACTAAAGAATTCACAATATTGCGGGACACATGTTCATGCATGTTCTTTTCAAAAGATTGCAAGACCATGTGAGTCGCATGTAGTTTTGAGAAATTAAATTTGGTTAGCATATATTACAAATACATCAATTGAGAATCAATTCTCAAAAGTGCAATGGTTAAAATAAAGTAATGAAACTAGATATGATGTCTAAGATGAATGATAATGATAGTCTTAGTTATGTATGTGGAAGGTGTTTTCAAAAGTATTCTTGTTTAATACTTATAGTGATGTTTGTGGAAGTTTATTTCATAGTTTCCCATTTTGTCAAATTATAGGTATCAAAGTTTAAGGAGAAATACAAGCATCATTGTCCAAAATGTAATTAAAATTCACCATATTTAAAAAGACAACACATATCCAACACATAGTCTTGCAATATCCTGTTAAGTCATATTAAGCATACTTTGATTCAACAAAAGAGCATAACAAACATGTTGTTAACTAATCAATAAAAATACATGATATATTCCAATCATAGTTAGCTATCTAGGGATTTAAATGAAAAATACATTGACAAGAATGTCATCAACTGAGCTACTAGTTTAGGGTAGATGTTGGATCAAAGGACTGTCCATGATTCTTTTGGCCTTCTACACTCCAATCTACAAGAAAAACAACATAATGTACATTATTTTAATAATCATAGATAGCAAATGAAATAGTATCTCCAACCTCATTAAATTTTTTTTTTACAGAGTTAAGGTTTGAAAGCTTTTGTGTAGCATGTTTGGTAGGACTATTCCAACCAAAAAATCTTTTTTCTCTCACTAATCCATCTACATTACTTGAAAATACAAACTTTGATTCCAACAATTCCACATGTTTTCATATTTCTAAAATAATCTCCATATATGTAGGCAATATCTTTGCTAATTTTGTCAATGTGTTTTTGAGCTTATGAATTTTTGTTTTCCACTACGCATTTGCTTTACCTTTGTCCACCTCCACATGTTAATTTGTATTATCCACCATGTCCACCTCATTGGTGACAAACCTTTGGTTATTTGATCTCAAAGTCTTTGGTGCCATTCCAAGTTTTGAAGCATCTTCCTAGCTAGGGAACTGATGTGGATGGAATGAATTTAGTTCTATAAAAACTCATGAATCGTAAAACTCATTTTGGAAGAAGAACTTGAATGCATTGGTAAGACCCTTCACCTTAATAAAAAATTTCATTGAGTGCTTGCACAAATGGCCAAGGTAAAACCACTTACACTCACAAGATATACTAAAAGAAAATACCTTTGAAACCATGTGCCAAGTGTTCAATTTGAAACTATTCTAATTTTGCATAGCATTTTCATCATGACTTGCACATAGTCAACATCAGATATTTGTAAAGCCTTTTCCCATGACTTCTTATTGAAATCTCTATCTCTCTTGTTTACAAAATATCCTGCAACTTTATTTCTAGAATTGTGCCAATAATTTAGTTATACCTTTATCAAGCTCCAAATAAGCCAATCGATCCTTTGGTATTTTCTATTTATTATCTCTCAAAAATTTTCCCTTCAAAAATCCATGGTATGATTCAACAACATTATTTGTGTGTTGTTGTGCATGGGGAACAACACAAAATGTTTTAGCCTACATTCCTATAAACAAATAATTAATGAAAAAATAAGCAATAAACCAATGGAAAAAGAATCTACGACTATGAATATGAACTTTTATGTAATGATACTAAGGAATAGAAACTCCCTAAATTTATCTTCATTTAACCACTACTATTTGAAGTATTTAATGAATTTTGAGTTCTCTTGAAACCTATTAATAAATATGTCTATTTCCACAACAACATCCACAATAGTTTTCCATTCATTTGTAATATGATTAAGATGATCACCCATTTCTTTACTCTATTTGAAATCTCTAAATTTGGTTGCCAAGTTCTTCCTCCATGCCCTCCAAACATGTCAAGTGCATAAAAAAAATTCTACTTCCAAAAATGGACCTAATAAATTATCAAATTTTATCACATGTGAAGATATCTGAAACCAAGGTAGCATGATTTCAAGTATGTTTTCAAATGTTTTAAATGTTATATCACTACATTCATTTTTTCCTTTGATTCATCTAGCATGAAAGCATTTACTATCTAATTAGGCTCCTTAGCCTTGCCTCTTCAATGAAGCTCTGAAAGCCAACCTCTTATATCAATTTTATTACACCATAAGGACGTCACCCATCCAATTGGAAGTCCATTATAATATGAATCAAAAGCCATCACCATATGAAGATAAAACTGCAAAGAGGACCACACTTTTGTAATAAGATAATCTCTTTTTCTATTATTACACTAACAATTTTTGAAATGGAATAATATAACCCATTATTTAAACTTACATCATATTTTTTGGTGTTGAAAGTGTAATCCATTACAAGGATACTACATTCAGATAGAGCTATCATCTTTTTGAGCATCCAAGATTATTACAACCCAATGATCAATGGAACACCTTATTCTTGAGACTCTTCATGGTAGTAAAAGAAAATATTACTCATCATTTGGTACCATGGTTGAGTACTGATTTTATCATGCTCACTTTTCTTGTAATTAGGGGTTACATTTTTGCAAATTTTGTATATGTATTTTTTAACAAGAAAGATATCCCTCTTTCTTGATAGCCCAAACTCCTATCCTCCCTTAAAAATATCTTTTATATACCTCTCATAGATAACATCTATCAGTCATCCTTCTTTCCATAAACATACTATCTTCATACACACTCACTAGAAATGTGTATAGATTATGAGTTTCTTTTATTTGTCATGGGATCGAGCAAAACATGACAGTAAGCTCCTTATGTGTGAACATGATCTGATCCTCTCATATAACAAACTATGAAATGACATGAAAACTTGTCTTTCTTCCAATCTTATTTCTTTTTCTATCTTCCCTAGGTGCTATCCATTTAGTAACATTTTCTCCATACTCACAATGATAACTGATAAAAAAAACATATTCAAACAAGGGTCATAGTATTCTAAATTGTGAATCTTTGTATTATAAAACACTATTAGATAAATACAAAATAGTTGTAACTTACATCATTCGGCTTCTATAATGATATGCTCATGAGTGAGTCTTCTTTATCCGTTTTTATTGGTTTTTAGTTCTATAGAAAAATTCACAAGGAAAGATCTCATTCTTATGTTCACCCTCAATAAAATCTTTAACTCTTTCTTTATATATCCAAGAAAATGCATCATCATAGAAATAAGACCATTGAATATCTTCTTTTCAAAAATGTCCTATTGGTGGATTTTGTATTTCTTGTTGCTATGTTATTTCCCAAAAACCTACATGTTCTTTTCTTCCTTACATTTTTCAAAAATTTTACACACTAAATATCTAACATATCTATATTTGAAATAGCATATTCATCACTTATGCAATATAAGATAACTGAAATAAGAGCAAGTAGTGTACCTTATTAGAAAAAACTATTCTAGAAGTCTTACATAGCATACAATTTGTTCAACATAGCAAGGTTGGCCTTCAATGATAATGTGATTACTCATGTAATGCTCTTTGCTTCCTTGCCATGCTCTACATCCTCTAGGCTGCTAAAGAAATGCATAAAATGAGGTGGTCGATTGGTAAATTATTTGTGATGGTTTTTAATTTTTGAACTCATACCAATGTGACCTTATGCATGTCACAAATAGAGTGTGAACCACATATAAAAATGTAAATCATAGTGTACAAGATAGGTTGAGAGGGACTATGAGTAGCAATGTAATGCAATCCAGAGAGTGCAAGCCAATGATAGTAGTAGTCTCACGTAATTTTATCTAGAAGATAGTTAGACCTTCTGTAAGGCAACAAATGCTCAAAATTTACACCTATCAAAAGGCACAATACCTTTTAGAAGACTTCAGTGCATGGACTATAAGGTGCTACCAGTAGTAGTAGATCAAACACTCTCTAGGTAATTACCAATATGATAAAAAAAACCCTAACATATGATAATCAAGACTTAAAATTAACACCTGAGGCACAATAACCTCTTGGGATACCAACACTTCTCTCATAAACTTGGTATTGATTTTGAAAAGTTATGAATAGTCATTAGATGTTAGTTAAGTATGATGAGTTGGAAACCTAACTATGACATTAACAATCATAAAAGTTTTCATATTTGATAAATCAATATAAGATAATTGAAATGAGAGCAAAGAGTATACCTTATTAGCAAATGTTGTTCTAGAAGTCTTATACAACATACAACCATTCAGCAGAGGTGTATCTTCAAGCCCTTAACATTCTTAATGAAATATCTTTAGCAAGATTGGCCTTCAATGACAATGTGATTACTCATGCAATGCTATTTACTCCCTCTCCCCTCTACATCCTCTTGGTAGTTAAAGAAATGCACAAAATGAGGCAATAAATTATCTGCGGTGGTTTTTATTTTTTACCTCATACCGTGCGATGTGACCTTATGTGTGTCACATATAGACTATAAGCCACATATAAAAATGTGATTTTCATTTTAAATGAAAGGTTGCAAGGGACTGCAAGTAGCACTATCTCATAATCTAAAGATTGCGAGGCAATCAGAATAGTAGTATCACCTAATTTAAACTGGAACACACTTTGACCTTCTAGAAGAACAAAAATGTTTGAAATTTATGCCCATCAGAAGGCATGATACCTTCTAGAAAACTTCAGGACATGAACTACAAGATTCTTGCAGTATCATTATCACAAAAACTATAAAGGTAATTACTAATATGAAAAAAAAGACTTCTAACGTATAGTAGTCAAAACTAAAAATTAACACCCAAGGCATAATAACCTCTTAGGATACCATCACTTCTATTATAAACTTAGTATTTAATTCAAGAAGTTATGAATATTCATTAGATGATCGTTAAGTATGACAAGTTGAAAACCTAAGTATGACATTAGAAATCATGAAAGTTTTCATGTTTCATAGATTGAATTCAACTAATCTAATGGATGTAGGTTTAGCCTGATGTTATTTGTGACCTATTGTAAGAGGGTTAAGAGTTATGGTTATCTATTGGAAGAGTACTAACTTTTCTTGCATGTAATTCATATAAGTACAATAAGTTCTAATAGAACTAGAAATTAAGGTAATTACTGATATGAAAAAAAATCCTAACATATAATAGCCAAGACTAAAAATTAACACCTAAGGCACAATAATCTCTTGGGATATCATCACTTCTATTGTAAAATTAGTAGTTAATATTCATTAGTTGATAATTAACAATGATAACTTGGAAACGTAAGAAAGACATTAGGAATCATAAAATTTTTCATGTTTAATGTTTTATAGACTACGTGATTTTCATTTATGATTTAATGTTAAATCTTCATTTAAACATTATGTTACATTGGGTTTGAACATTTATCTTACTATAACTCAAACCATAGCATTACCTTGTACTGACACTAGAAGCCACAATGGCCATCTAAAAGATGAAAACTTGTTTTAATTTTAACCTACTTGAAGCTAAAAAACATTTCAAAAGCTCAGTTCAAGAGGAGTACAAGTGATTGTGAGTAGCACTACCTTGCAATGACATCAAAAGTCACAATGGCCATTTGAAAGATAAAAATTTGTTGTAATTTTGGCCTATCGGAAGGTATGAGACCTTTTAGAAGTTTGGTTCAATAGAATGTGAGAGGTTATGAGTGGCACTATCTCACAGTTCCACACTAGAAGTCACAATGAACATCCCAAAGATGAAAAGTGGTTATACTTTGTGCCTTACCGATGGCCTAAAACTCCAAGAAATTATTCCCTTTTGAAAGGTCTAAATTCCTACTAGTTGAACTATGAGTGAGTGTTGGTGGCATTGCCTCAAAGTTTAACTTGACCATGCTTTCAAATGACTCTATGCCTTTCAATAGCCATAATCTCTAAGTAATTATTCCTTTCTAAGAAGTTGAACATCTGTCAAATTTTCTTCCACCTTCCAGATGAACCTTTTCATTTTAGAAGCCTATAACTCCAAGAAATTATTCCATTTTATAAGGTCTAAATGTCTATTGATTACAACAATGAAATGATGCTATTCGCAATGCCTTGTAATTTACCTAAACAGTGTTTCTAGATGACCCTTTGCCTTTTGGAAGTTACAAACTCTAACCAATTATTCCCTACTGGAATCTCTAAATGTCTTTTGGATGGTCTTCTACCTTCTAGATGATCCTCTGCCTTCTAGTAGCCTAAAAATCCAAGCAATTATTCCCTACTAGAAAGTCTGAATGCTTTATGGTTGGAACTATGAGAGGGTATTAATCACATGTTGTCATAGTTTCCCTAGACCTTGGTACTAGATGATCCTTTTCCTTCTAGAATTCACAAACTCCAAGCTATTATTCCTTACCATAAGGCCTAAATGCCTTTCGGAAGGGACTATGGGAGGGTTCTGCATGCACAAGCTCATAGTTTAACTAGTCTTTGCTTCTAGATGATCCTTTGTCTTCTAGTAGCATCTAAATGCCTTCTAGATGATCTTCTGCCTACCAAATGATCCTTTGCCTTCCGATAGTCTAAAACTCCAAGATATTATTCTCTAACGAAAGGTTTGAATGCATTCTAATTGAAACTACAAGATGGTGCTAGTTGCATAGCCTTGCAATTTACCTAGACCTTGTTATCAGATGATCCTCTACCTTCTGGAAGCTACAAACTCCAAACAAGTATTCTCACTAGAAGGTCTAGATGGCTTCTAGTTGATCTTCTACCTTTCAAATGACCCTCTACATTCTAATAGCCTAAAACTCCAACTAATTATTCTCTTCCAAAAGGTTTGAATGCCTTCCAATTGAGACTGGGAGAGTCATACTACCTCGTAGTTTACCTAGACCTTGCTACTCTCTAACTTCTAGTAGCTACAAACTCTAACTAATTATTCTCTACCAAAAGGTTTGGATGCCTTCTGGATAATCTTCTGCCTTCCAAATGATCGTCTACCTTCTAGTAGTCTAAAATTCTAAGTAATTATTCTCTTCTGAAAGGTCTGCATGCCTTCCAGTTGAGACTGCAAGAGGGTGTTGCTCGCACTAGCTTGTAGTTTACCTGAAATTTTCTTCTAGATAACCCTCTGCCTTATGGTAGCCTCTAAATGCCTTCCAGATGATCTTCTGCCTACCAAATGACCCTATGTCTTCCAGTAGCCTAAAACTCCAAGCAATTATTTTCTTCTAGTAGGTGTGAATGCCTTTTGGTTAGGGACTATGGGATGGTCCTAGTTGCACTACCTCACAATTTGTATAGACCTTACTACCATAAGACCCTATGCCTACTGAAAGCCACAAACTCGAAGCAATTATTACCTATTGGAAGGTTCGAATACCTTCTAGTTGGAACTACTGGAAGGTGTTACTCGCACTAGCTTGTAGTTTAGATAGACTGTGCTTCTTGTTGACCCTCTCCCTTCTGAAAGCCTCAAACTACAAGCAATTATTCCCTGCCAGAAGGCCTAAATTCCTTTTCAATGATCTTTTGAATTTCAGATGATCCTCTACCTTCCGGAAGCCTAAAACTCCAAGTAATTATTCCCTAGTAGAAGGTTTGAATGCTTGCTAGTAGGTACTGTGGGATGTTGTTGGTCACACTAGCTCATAGTTTACCATCTAGTGTAGGAGGTGCTAGCATATGTAAGTCGTAGGCCATCATCAATAGCATGAGTATGTATGCAGAACAACATGAGACACATTCGTGAGCTTTATGACACATTATCCATGTACATCAATAAAAAATTCACAACATACATACCCATGACTAGACCAACCACATCATAGGCTTTGTAATTTCCTAAAAAGAACAACAATAACCTTGTCCCCTTCACTAATAGTGGAGAAAACATGACACTAACAAGTCTCATTATTTGACGAGGTAGAAAATGCATGACTACAGAATAAAACATATATATATATATAGTGAAAACTCAAGGTGATTGGCTCCAACTACAAACACTGGATAACGAAGAGAAAGTAAGACGAACTTCACAAAAAAACAAAATGATGATAAAATTTGCATGGATGTAATCATCAAGCTTTTTATCTTACTACTCCTAATGAGGTTACACCATAAAAACAAACACACATAAAAGAAATTTCACATAAGTAATGGGTAAGAGCTAAGTTTATTCGGTTACAACATATCATCGATTATCGTAACATAATAAATACCTAATTAAAACTGAAATTTTCTTACATTGGTGGACCCTTCAATTTATTGGAAAATAGAATCATAAATGCTATGCATTTTGTATATATATATATGCTATAAATTTTGAAAACATCATTAAGAAAATTACCATGTATTTTTTATAACATTTGAAACAAATCAACCAAATTTTCAATTGTAATATCTTAGTTATGTTTAATGTGCTTGAATGCAAGATATTGTAGAGAAATGTGTTATTCATATTCAATGCTACTTGTATTACACAATTGACATATTTTTTCTTCATAAGCAATTTTTAGCCATATACCTATTTTAACTCTCAAATTATGAGATCCTATTTTTGTTTGCTAATTGTGCAAAGTAAATGATACGTAATAGTAGCAAACAAATAGTTTGTCTTAGACTTAGAATTAAGGCCTTGCCTCATACTTTTTAATAGAAATGATTTTTTTTCTTCTTCTTCTACATTTTTCCAAAGTTTTTAAATTACTAATTGTTTTACTATTCCAAATTGCAAACTTGGTTAGGATCAAAATAGAGAATATACAATTGAATATTTCATTTGTATATGAGTAATATTTTATCACATTTTTGTAAACCCAAAGGTCATTTTTGAGATAACTTAACTAAACATGTCTTTTATGTAATTTCCTAGAATTAATACTAGTAGGTGGAATAGCTCATACAAAGACTAACTAGAGATTTACTATTTTCTTGTACAGAAATTTGTTCCACAACATTCTAATAATACATGCTACTCATCTTATACCACTTATGGTAAACACAATCAACATATTTTATCTCATGTTGCTCATTATTCCATCTTTTAGTTTTAACTCGAAGATGATGTGATCCTATTTTTAGAATTATTGCATGTAGATATTATGTTTCATCATGTCTACTACTTCTAATATTTTGCTAATAAAATTAAAGGGTATTTTTTCTATTTGTGCGTCATTTTAACATCTATCTAAAACTTACTTTCTCTATAATAAGTTTCTAATCTTATTTTGAATTTGGTATTTCATTAATATTATCAATACTCTATTTTTGTATCCACAGTTATTCTTCATGAAATCACCCTTATTGCTAATATTTTGGGTTAATCTCTCTTGATATCTTATTACTATTTTTATTACTTAAGTAGAAATTTAAGAACTAATACATTACTTCAGCTTCTAATGGCAACAAATCCATTTTTTTTTAAGTATGGTATATGGGACTTGATTTTCTACCTTGAATTCATCCAACGAGAACTATATTAAAAATTTATAAATTTTTATACATAATTCTTGATCAAGACCTTAGACCTACATCACACTAGACATGACCACCAACTAACCACTTGGATCATGCTACTAGTTATGAAACTTTAAAGAATTTTTAATTTTTTATTATATTTTGTGTCATTGCTATTTGAACTCATGACATGCCCAAGATTTTTAACCACTTAAGATTTAAACCCATGACTTGTCATGTAATAAATGAAAATTTTAAGGATTATTTGTTGGGGCATGTGTTAGAACCCCAAATAATTTTTTAAAAAAAATTTACCTTCAAGACATATAGTCAAATTAAAACCTTATAACTCAATATTGTTCACAAAAATTGAATTCATAACATGGTGATGAACAATTAATAAGTAGGTTGTAACATTGTACCTACAATATTGTAGTAGTTGCAATATGGTATGTTTTCATATGATATTACATATGCAATGAATGTGGGATAGGTAAAGTTTCTGAATACTACCCACCTACCACATTAAAGACACAGTTTAGTCATTAGTATAGCAAAGCTCTTGCAATTTGAAACCATAGAAATTAGAATTAGTTAGCTACAACATGAATTTGAGTTACTTAACGAAGTCTTAGTTGAGTGATCTTGTACCTTGATACAATTTCATGAGAACTTTAAGATTAAGATTAATTCATTTTCGTTACAACACTTTCACTTAGTTTAATATTTTTTCATAGTTACAATTTATTTTTATTATTAATGCATTTCATGCACTTAGTTAATATTTTAACTTCAAGTGTACATTAGTAATGCAAAATGAGTACAACCAACTTCGAGCATAAGCACATTACTGTTTGGCAATCCCAGTAGTGTTATCACTTGGTATGCCCCGTAGTGCACAATTAGTAACCCAACAACAATATCATGAGTTCAAGATGTGCTTTGTAAGTTGAAAATGACTACTAATCGCTTTGGCTAGATTAGGCTACATTTTCTTATTTTTATGTTAATTAATAAATTTTCTTTATTTTAATAATATTTTAATCATGGTCATTACAACATCAAGATCATATATCTTAATTATACTTAATTATATGCACTAAGGTCCACATGAGTATAACTAGGAAGATAGTGACCTATGATTACACATAAAATTAACTAAATATTCTGCTAGTCCAGTCTAGAGATTACAATCAGGTCACACATGAATGCTTATGATTTATATTTCATTTGCAGAATACCTGGGAGAACTTTAAGATATTCAATTCCATTCAAAGGGAAAAATCAAAGTATTGTATCATTAGAGCATGGAGGAAACACTAGATCATGATGACAGATCATTAATGTGAACTTGTTCAAGGACAAACGAAAGCTAAGGGAGATAGTAATAAGATGTGAAATAAAATTATTTTGTAATAAAGATGGTATCACTTTGTAATAAATAATGTAATTATTACAATAAGACCTAAAGAATACATTATAATAATGGACATGTCGCTTGAGATAATCTTTAGGGGTTTTACCTAAGGTATTTCTACCCAAAAATTAAAGTTCGTGTTAACATGGAATTGCAGAGCTAGTAAAGGAAAGTAACAGGTTCCGAGTACAGTAGAATATGAAGGTGACTGACCATCCTTTCTAGCCGAGGACAAGCCTAACTATGATGGTAGTGCTAGATTACCTCTAAGGGATAGATGCTAAAGGAATATAATATCAAGAAACCCTCAAAGCATGATTCATATACATTAATTCCATATTAATAAAGTTCCTTTTCATTTCTTTCTACATTTTCTTTATCACATTCACCATGCATAATGCTAAATGTGCATGTATTTGACATTTGCCATCACATACAAGAATAAGGCTTCATATATTCCATGTCTATGTGGTTAAAATTCATAATTGTTTTTTAAAGAAATGTGAGAAAAAGAAAAGTCTAAGTAGGAAATCTCATAAAAAAGAAGACAAAATTCACATGAACAAAGGGCCAAGCCTCTTTTCCTTACTATAAGTAGAGGTCATGAGCCTCCATGTAAAAATAAAGAAGTTGGAATAATGAAGAGTGAGAAACCATGATTTCTGTCAATTTACTCTTTTTCCTCTCTCACTCCACTATCAATCAATATGATATTCTCCATTGTTAATCAATGAAGCTTTCAAGAAAGTGCTCAAGAATCTTCCATTATCAAGCACCCGTCATTTCATTTCAAAACCAATAGTTCCCAAAAATCTCTCACAACTCTCATATGATTATCTTATGATTTCAAAGTTTCAATATCACAATCCTCAATCTCTTATAATATCCTCAACATCACGACTCTTACATTCCTCAAAAAATGTCCAAAGATCACTAAGCATAAAGGAAGGCATGTCTCTCATGAAGAAGGAGAAGACTGTTATCATTTGATCTCATTTAAAGTCATTTTATTGATTTTTTAATCATCATTTTATTTTAAGTTCATTGTATATAATAAATCTATGATATTTATCATTTATTTCAAATTTGTAAAAGCACTTTGCATTAGATCTTAGATCTATTAATGTCATTCTAAGAATTTCATAAGTTTCTCATTGTTGAAAATCAAGTTTATCTATAATTTTATTTATTTTGTCCCAAATCTACAAAGTTTCCATCAAATTCCATTTGATCTATGTTCTCTAGCTCTTAATTTGAATATTCATATCAAATTCAAAGCCAAATGAATTGAAATTCATCCAAATTGTTCATTTTCAAAATCTAGAGCTACATATATTTCCATAAATGTACAGATTTGACACAAGCAAACACCTTAGATTCTAGGCATAGATTGAGAAATCTTATGGGATTGGAAGAACATAGACAAGTTTTAAAAATCCATAGGAAGAAATGGTAATAAACCTATGTAAAAATTGGATTTAAATGTGTAAGATTATGGGAAAATTATTGTCACTCATTTGGTCTTCAAGTGAATGTGATAAAACCAAATTGATTATCTAGGGTACAAGAAATACTTGTTATAACTCCCATTTTAGAGGTGCTAATATGTAATTAGTAGATTCTTTTAGATATCTAAGTCTCAGTTATATGAACAATTACATGTACAGGAAGTGCATCAAAAAAAGAATAACATGAGGTTTTTAGGCTTTGTATGTTTTCAAAAAGAAGTGCAAGGATCTAGGACTTTGGGCTTGGAAGGGTAGAAAACAAATTTTTCATATTATCATCTATCCTATTGCATTGTATGGATGTGTTGTTTCGGGACCTAGACTTAGTGTTGAACTTTGAAAAGATATTCAAAGAGTGCAAAAAACTTTTCTTGATGAGTTAAAGGTGAAGATGTAAACATTTTATTCAATGTTATTATGTGAATATTATTTATTACCTTTAAAAGTAAAAGCCTTCTACCAATTTATTATATCTGCTCATAACTTACATATCTCAAGGAAAACCAAACTCTCTAAAGTAGTTTTTAAGGATTCACGGGATAGTGGTTGGTAATTTTAAGGAATGAAATGGCTGAGAAAATGAAATATATTTTGGGAGGACATGTAGCAAAATAGGAAGAATATTCACCAACTAGTTAAGTAAAAGGTTTTAACATAGATGTGGTTAAATGTAGAAGGCAAGAGACACTTTTATTTACATTATACTAAATCTAATAAACTAGATGCAAAAACTCACCATCTCTTAGTTGTTATTCGAATCAAGTATTAAAATGCTATTAGCAAACTACCCTTAAGTTCTCATCATCTTGGAATTGAAAGTAAAAGATGGATTCAACTTCCCCAAGAAGAGGACATTTGAGCCCTTGAAGATAAGTTATATGTATGAGACATTGTTATAATGTCACAGCAAAAAACTTGTATGATTTGTTTTTGTTGCTCCCATTAGTGCTTGGTCAATTTATCGAGTCTATATTTATTTTTCATAAAAATGTAATAGCTATCCAACAGATCCAATGGTTCTTGTGATGTATTAAATCTTCAATTTCAATTTCATTAAAAGAAAATTTATGTCCACAATGTTATGTGTTACATTTTCTTTCTTTTTTTCAATTATAAAATTTAGAGTAGAAATTCAATATAGAATTTTAATTTTCTACCTTATCATGAAAATAAGCAATAAATAAGATATCAACCATTAAAAATTAATCCAAAATATCTTATGATATGCCATATCTCCAATTCTGTAAGTGAATAGTGGTTCCATATTACATTTGAATTCTTGGGGAAGAGGAGGCTACATATAATATAGTATTTCATCATTTATTCTTGTTTGTATTGATCCAATTATGTCATATATAAACTTTTCAGCAGCAAATGAATAACAAATATGTATATATTATATGAATGATTTAAAGGTTTAGAAAAATGATTTGAAACTGAAGCAACCGTGAAATCAGAAACAGCATTGTAAAAACAGATGAGAAACAGAAAACGGAAAAATTGTGTGAAGAAGAATACGATTGCACTAAGTTATTAGAAAAAGGAAAACAAAAAGTATCCAATAAAAGAAACTAAAAGAAAGAAAAATAAAATTTTTGTTAACGAGGGTACAGTTTTGTTGAAATGATCACAAAATTTTTGGTTCAGATAACGAATGATTGGAATTGAATGAAATACTTACTCTTTCAATTAGGTCTATCCTGCTACTAAGTCACCATTTTTGAAATAAATCAAATGATGTTTTAAATAAACTTTTATTTAACTAATTAAAAAAGGATCCAATTTGTTTAAAAATCCAGAAAAAGATGAGGCCTCAATGTTTGCAGGGTACCGATTGGGTCACTGGTAACTGGATAAACACGGGAGTTCATGTGACGTGGGAAGCCCTTACAGAGTTTTCACACGGTTTCACAATTCACACAAACCCGAAGGATATTAATATATCTGACTCTCTTTTTTTAATATATATATATTTAAGTTTCAAATTCACCGCCACTGTCAAAAGTTCAGGGCCTTCAAGGTCATCGGCGAAGTTTCAGCCTTCATTAACCACCAATCAGAGTATTGATAGTGTAGTTTACATAAATAATTTTTTAANAAGCTGAACGTTGATATCTATTGTGTGCTCTTTGCCTCCTTCTCATGTACCCGTACCCGTTTTCTGTGTTGTGAATTCTTTTTATTACAAACAATTTATGAAACTGGAAATTGTTTCATTGCACCCACAGAAAGATTTAAGCATCTATGAAAAATTTGCTTTCAATCGTTTCCTTGGCAAAATTCATGTGTATATATTTCAATATCTTAATTTCCGTATCACAGTATAATTATAGTATTACTCTTTAGTTTTCCTGTTAACCTTGATTTAATAATTGGAGATTAGGCTTACAATTATTAAATTGAATTTAAGATTAACTGCGAGCCTAGTAACATGTAACCGTATCTTAATTTGCAGAAGGGTCCATTGTTCAAGTTTACATATGCTACAGGGTATGGTTTCTGCATTTTGCGATATATAGGCACTGTATTGAAACACATAAATTTCTAGGATACAGCTGAACCAACTGGGACTGGGACTTGTAAACAAGAAATTGCATAATGTAATGAACTAAGCAATGCTTAACTGACCAACTACACCAAATGCATTTGTGAGCAATATCAGTGGTATGCAATATCAGCAAATTTGAGAAAAAATGAAAAACACATTATAGTCCCAAATATATTCAGCTAATATCAAGCACTTCAATGCAAACATTAGAGACATAAATTGAAGCAAAATGTTATTCCAGTGCAATAACAAATCGTGTATAAGTACATTAATGGTCCTTACCAAAATTTGCAATTTATTTGAGAACCAGACCACTTAGACATTATCAAAGTGTGGATATTTCATACTCTTTCCGGTGTCTTCTTACATGGTAATTTCTTATAACATATATACCAAGCAGGTAAGCCTGCAGTTTATGAGGCCTACCTCATGCAGTACAATTACCTCAGCTCAATATCAGAAATCGAAACAGTTGCATTTGTGAAATGTTGGTTAGTTGGACTTGGATTTGTTGAAGTTGAATATTCTTGTCTCACAAATGCAGGCTGTGTTGGAGTTGGCACAGTCACGGAGGCACTTAAAAGCATGAGCAGTACTGTTGACATTGGAGGTCTCAGAGATGGATCAACTTGTGTACATAAAAGTGCAACGTGAATACACCTTTTGACCTCTTCTGTATTACCTGTTGCCTTAACAACCTCATCAATCATCATTGAAATCTTCCCTTTTTGGTATAGATTCCATGCCTAATGGCATCAGGTTAAAGCCATGCCAATTAAAAACTTGAAAGATATTCATCTGGATTTTTATCACTTGAAAACAAAGCAAGGAAAGACATAACCATAAGTTAAACAACCTACCCATCCTAAAAGGCTTGAAATACTCATTTCAGTGCCAAATTCACTGTTTCTTTTTCCGGTTACGATTTCTACAACAAGAACACCAAAGCTGTATACATCTGATTTGCTTGATAGTTGACCTTGCATTGCGTACTCTGGAGCCATGTATCCACTGATGAAATAGAAAAATTCTTAAATTTGAAATCAATTGAATGATGTAATATTGCCATCAATGTACTCAATCCTTTAAAATTACTTACTAAGTTCCAGCAACTCTGGTTTGAACGTGACTTTGATCTTCTTGGAAGAGCCTTGCTAACCCAAAATCTGCAACCTTGGCATCAAAATTCTCATCCAATAAGATATTATTTGCTTTGATATCTCGGTGGATAATTCTTAGTTTGCTGTCCTCGTGTAAATACTGAAGCCCTTTAGCTGTCCCTAAGATTATGTTGTATCTTTTCTCCCAATTTAGAAACATTGCTTTTTGGGGATCTGTATTAAACGTTACAATAAAAGACAGAAAAAGTAAGAAACTGTGGATTAGTGAACTCTCAAATTAAAAAATTAAAAAAAATTATGCCATGTATTTTAGAACTTGAAGAATATTAAAATTACCAAAAAGAATCTTGTCCAGACTCCCATTTGGTAAGAACTCATACACTAGGATCATGTGAGAGCCTTCTGTGCAGCAACCAACCAAGTTTATGAGATTCCGATGTTGAATTTTGGCAAGAAGATTGATTTCATTCATGAATTCTTGTTTTCCACCAACCGATTGCAGGAATAGTCTTTTTGCAGCTACTACTTTTCCATTAAGTAGGGTTGCCTGTGAGTAAATATTGCCAATAAATTTCATTGTCTGCTAAAAATATTGTTACTGGATGCGTAGATGATATCATGGGCTCAACATAAATCGTAAACCACAAAAATGGAAAATTAAATTTAGATAACCTTGTAAACTGCACCAAATCCTCCCTCTCCTACTTTAAGGTTTTCATCAAAATTATTGNTCTATTCTATGAAATCTTGGTATAAGTTGTGCTGACAGAGAGTATGGAATAATAATTGCTATACTTACTTGAACCATCGGAGCTAAGAGCTGGGGCTGGAAGCTGTGGGGTTTTGGGTCGTGGGGGTGGAGCATGTAAAGGGGCAGGCGGAGCACTAGCTGTATAAAACTGATATGTATCATATCCAGCTATACAATTGGCAGTAAGAATTCCTGCTCCTCTTTTTCCGGCATAGTTACTGTAAAGATAGTTCAAAGAATTCTGCATACAGATACTGCAATCCCCCATGGAAATATCCTTCCAGCACTGCACCAGTGCATATATTCTTTTGGGCGGAGCAGAGTCTGTGAAACCTGAGGCATATCTGGTCCCAGGTAATCCCATGACCGTCTTTGACAGATTGCTGAAAAGTTCTTTTACAGCCTTGTTGAACAGGCCAGGGTTTTTAACGTTCTCAACATTGTACTTAACCATTGAACCGTTAAAGTCAAGCTTGTCGTAGAAATTGTATTTCTCCCAGCGCACGAAGCATTCCTCGTACCAGATTCTTGCTCCCACAGAAATATTGCCACAATTTTGCTGAATTTTGTTGCTTGCAGCATTGGCACAGTCGGAGCAGAGATCAGGCTGGGTGTCTCCTCTGCATTGCAGAAGGCCGTAGATTTCATCAGAGCCCTCCCCTAAACGAGCAGTTTTAAATGCAATCCCAAGATTTGCAGAATTCACAAGAGCGTCTAGAGTAGACTGCACGTTTTCCTCAAACTGGGAACTCGGCTGGAGGCTTCCTTTGGGACTACACCTGCTACCCACTGGTACAAATTGGACAGCAGAACAGCCATGGTTACAAATTCCAGAGCAGAGGAAAAGAATGATGCCAAAAAAGAAGATCGAGCATCCACTGCTGTTGCTCCATTGATGATCCATTGCTGCTACTGTGGAGCATGCTACGGTATTCAGGATTTTTATCCATGTAAAGTCTCTTTTCAACACATGATTAAACTATGTAAGATAACTTTCCTTAATCTTCTTATCCATGTGGGCTACTCCCACACTTCTATTAATAAGAAAATTATTGATTTGATCTTAGCATACACATC
>MNCI01009998.1:120617-150180 GCA_015680685.1 Gnetum montanum | reverse complement strand
GAAAGGGTTGAGAGAATCTAATCTAGCCTAAGTGCGATGAGCATCCGTTCCTTGATTATCTGTACACATCCTTAAATGCTTGTAATCAAGTCGTACTCATTCCACATTACTAGGAGATAAGGGTGAGAGAGAAAGCAATAAATAACATTAAATAAAATCCTATTCCATGCACTGCAAGGTTTATCCAGGAAGTTCGTCTTTATTGCCATACACAACTTGTGTTCAGGTACAATGTTGCTCGAATAAAGATCCGTTCACTTTAGGACTCCTACTGTGGGCACATGGAAAATATTCTATCTTTGGAGTGATCAATCTGCCAGAGTTTCCCTACTTCTAGCCTAGAATGAGGAAACAAGAGAGAGCTACCTCTTATTTATAGATATGACGGTGCACCGTGATATCATGTACACGATATCGTAGGGGACGACGCGATATCATGTACGCGATATCGCATACGCGATATTGCGGCCCATGCGATGTCGTGTCTCATCACAAGGAAAGATTCAAATGGATTGAAAAGGATGTGACTTCAAGGAGATTTGATGCATTTGTGTTGGCTATTCTCTTAGGTACTTGAATGTTTTTCATAGGTTTTCCACCATTCCACCGTCGAACACCACCAGGAAGTTGATCTAGTTAAATAAGTCTTTGCATGGTGTGGTTCCCATCCAAAAAGCTAAAAAATGCAACAAAAAAATTGGTGGGAATTCAAAGCATACTTCTTAGACATAATAAAGGAACATGGGCTACAAGCATTGGTTATGGCACTGGAAAGACATGTTACCAATGCCTAAAGGTTCTCTCTAACTAAGGCCCTTTCTCACTTCCTACTTCTCTATTCTTCTCTTTTTGGGATGGCGATTGCTCTATGGAAGCATTCTTGTTACTTCAAGAGGATGGGTTGGTCAAGTGTGTTGATGCAAGGTCACTGGATGTGGTTAGTTTCAATTTGGATTTTGACTTAATTTTATTAAGTCACCTTAACCACATAATACACAAGGGACTTTACATAACCTTGATTTCGGGATTCCATTCCATTCTCTCTTCTCTTTCCGTATTGCTTCCCGTATTCGACCTCATTGTTGATTTTATGATTAGTCTATATCTTGGTTGGTGCATTGTTATTCTTCGGTAAATTCTTGTGGGTGAATTCCTAACTATTGTCTCCATATGTCATTTCTAGAACCTATGGACTCTTTGGTTTGTGGGTTTGTTAAGGTGTAAAGGGCATGAGCCTACTTTGGGGAGGATCCACTGGCATTCCTTTTTGGTGCAATTGTTAAGTTATTTTCCTTAAACATATCTCGCAATCAACTATTTCTCGTTTCAACCCATCCATGACATCCATTTTTGTTTTTCTCTTCCCTTCTATGCATTCTTATTGGCTTCACCATTGTTATTTTTCTTATCTTCATTTTCCTTTCATTTTCCATCCTATTGCTATCAGAGGTTTGCTCTTAGTCATGGGGGCCTCTTGCAAAATTTTACATTCCATTACTTATCTCACCCCTACACCTTTGGTAGTTATCAGTTACAAACCTCTAACCTAGTATCTACCATACCCACAACCTAACCAATGCGCTTCATATCGAGGCAAGGTATCAACTGCATTACATCTTATCTATCCTTGCTAATTCATGATTGTGTTGTGTGTGCAGATGGCGATCACATGAACAATGGACTAAGATAGGAGGGAGCACTTAGGATGGACTGGAGCAAGAACATTTACACAAGGAACAAGCTTAGTCATGTGGCCATGGATGAACAATGGTGTGCACTTTTTGACATCGACAGCAACGCACCTCATTTTCTTTTCTCTGTCTCTCTTCAAGTTGTCAAATGAGGGTCAGGATGTCATCTATGTACAGTGTTCACCACAATGGTTATAAACACCAATGTTGTAATACGTTTGTCGATCCATTCACCAGACACTTTGAGTCTGTCATTCTATGTCACCATCAATTGTCGTTCAATCAATAATCCCATACCTTCCCAATATTTTGTAAGGAACTCGAGGACAAGTTTTCATTCCATCGTGGGGGTATGATGAGTCATCAAATAAGTGATCCAATATCGAACCCCCGATATCGGATATTGGATCAACCAAGCAACATCAAATCCCCGACATCAGACACACAATGTCGAAGCCTATCTTGTTATCTATAAATAAGAGATAGGGACGCTTGGTTTTGCATAGTATTTTTCAGTCCTTTAGCCAAACTCTTGCAGTTTTTCTCTTCCAAAGTTAGAATTATTTATGAATGCCCATAGTAGGAGTCATAGAGTGAATGGATCTTTATTTGAGCATTGTGTACCTAAGCATACCTTATGTCTGGAAATAAAGACGAACTTTGTGATAAACCTTGCAATATTCAGAATAGCTTAACTATTGCATTTAATGTTATTTACTATTATTTGATGCTCTCATTCGTTAATTAATGTTATTTCTATAGAATTATTAATTATCAACGAATTAGCACACTCAGCACAACCACTTCGAGCATACATGGAACACTTGGTAACCCAGTAACAACTAGCGTTTGGTAACCCCAATAGTGTTACACTAGTTCAAGATGTGTCTAGAGAGTAGGAACGGATGCTGGTGTTAGGATTCGATTAACATTAGAGTTACAAAAAAACCATTAGTTAATTAAATATTTTCATTTCACACACTTAAGAGACCAAGATAGAAAATATAAAAAACATAAAAAATCATATACCTCGAGTTTACTTAACCATACAATTGTGTCTTACAAGTAAGCTTAAGAAGACAACGATTGCATAACTCATCCTTGTTCTATGTAGGTGCATAAGCACTTAATCCTCGAAATTTGACCGAATCGCATGTGAACACTCATATTTGTATGGTTGGGCGTAGGGGTACCTTACTGCTCATTAGGGGGAATGTATTCTTACCATTGCCTATCTTATTAATCGAACCCCCACACAGATTTTATCTAATCAAACTTCTCATGAATTTCTTTTCAATTGTAAACCTTCCTATTCTCATCTTAGAGTTTTTAGATATCTATGCTATGCTAGTATGTTTCCTAATAAAAGATCAAAATTTGAGTCACAAGCTAAAAAATGTGTTTTTCTTGGTTATCCTTATGCTCAAAAAGAATACAAGCTATTGACTTGGATACCCAAAAAATCATCTGTAGTAGGGATGTTGTATTTTATGAAAACATATTTCATTCCAAATGGACTACTCACATATGCATTTGCTAGTTTTGCCTTGTCTCATCCTTGATGAACCTATTTCTCTCACTTCTCCATTACCTGAAATTACACATTTTGTAGAAAATAATGTACCCACTGCATTCACTGAACAACCATCAATGGTTGATAATGAACAAACCTATGATAATATGACTCTATCGCATTCCTTACCACGACAATCCACCCAAATGTGATGTACTTCAAGTTATCTCCAAGATTATGATTGTCAACCTACTATTCATTCATCAACCACTCCATCGACTTCCTCATTGGCAAGGCCTACAATAAGCATCACTTATTCCATTTTACAATTTGTTTTATATAGAAAACTTTCACCACAACAATAAGCCTGTTTTATAGCTATTTTATCTCATAGAGTTCCAAGGACTTTTGCTCAAGTAATTAAGGATCCAAAGTGGTAGGAGGCAATGGTAGCAAGGGTTTGTGCATTGGAGTCCAACAATACTTGAACACTTGCTTCTTTACCTCATCATAAAAGGGCCATTGGTTATAAGTGGGTGTTCAAGATCAAATACAAATCTAATGGAACCAATGAGCACTACAAGGCTCATCTTGTAGCTAAGAGATACACTTAGAAAGAAGGTTTGGATTTTCAAGAAACTTTTGCACCTATTGCTAAACTTACTACAGTTAGATGTCTTTTGGCAGTTGCAACTATTCAAAATTAACACCTTCATCAATTGGATGTTAATAATGCATTTCTCCATGGAGATCTTAAAAAAGAGGTTTATATGGCTCTTCCTGTTGGTTTTGATGTGCTAGGAGAAATGTGTGTTTGTTGCCTCAACAAATCTCTATATAGGTTCAAGCAAGCTTCAAGACAATGGTTTCAAAAACTATCTTTTGCTCTCATTGATGCTGGCTACACTCAATCAAAGGTTGATCATTCTCTCTTCACATGCATAGAAGGAGCTTCCTTTACAATAAATGATATCATTGTTGCTAGAAATAATCGATCCATTGCAACTCTCGAAAGGTTCCTTCAAAGTCAATTTCAAGTCAAAGATTTGGGGCCACTCAAATAATTCCTTCATATTGAAATTGCTCACTCTACCAAGGGTATTCATCTTTCACAAAGAAAATATGCTTTATATATTCTTGAAGATGCAGGTTTTCTTGGTTCATGTCCTTCTTCATTTCTAATGAAGTAGAATTTGAAGCTTAACAAGAAATGATGGACCTTTATTAGAGGATCCATCACCATATTGCTGCCTTGTGGGACATCTCATCTACCTCACTATCACTTGCCCTAACATTACATTTTCAGTTTATACCTTAAGTCAATTTTTAGATCAGCCTTAGCAGCCCTATCTTGATGTAGCTCACATAATTTTTAAATATCTAAAGAAAGCACTAGGTCAAGGAATTTTACTCTCATCCTCAAGTCGTCTTCAATTACATGCATACTATGATTTTAATTAGGCTAGTTGCACTGATACCCATAGATTTGTTACTGCGTATTATACCTTTTTTGGAACTTCTAACAATCCATAGATTTGTTACCAGGCATTATACCTTTTTTGGAACTTCTAACAATCCACTAGCTTCCATTCCTCTACTGAAGTAGAATATTGTGCCATGGCACGCACTTACTGTGAACTCACTTTGCTTTTCAATCTTTTGAAGGATCTGCAAGCATCTCATCCTCAACCAATAGCTTTATTTTGTGACAACAAGGCTACTCTACATATTGCTGCTAATGCAATCTTCCACAAATGAACCAAACATATTGAGATTGACTATCACATTGTTCGTGAAATGATCCAATCTAGAATGGTTCAAACAACTCATGTGTCGACTACATATCAACTTGTTGATCTCTTCACAAAACCTATTGGAGCTCTTCAGTTTCAATATTTACTTGGCAAATTGGGCATTCTCAATATTCACACTCCAACTTGAAGAGAGGGAGTGGAGGGAGGTGTTAGAATGTTTTATGTTTACAATATTAGAATGTTCTAGTTTCCAACTTCATTTCTAAAGGTGTTGTAACTGCAATGATCTTGCTTTGTAAAATTTCCTGTACTTAGTATTCCATCTATGTTTAAGTTTCTTATCCTCTTTTTTACATTCTTTGGATGGTTTCCATTCAACCTCTACTCAAGAATTGTATAAATATGTGCACTGTGTAAACATGTTTCCAGATCTGCAGCAATCTTCTTCTGCCTAACCATGTTTTCTTGTCCATTGCTCTCCCCATTTCTTACACCTCCAACTTATGAGCACAATGTTGGTCCAGAACTTCTTGAATGGCTTAAGATAGCAAGTGAAAAAAATGTAAAGCATTTAACCCTAAGAACGTATTGCACTCCTATTCATTTCAGATTGAAGGCAATTAAGAATTCGGACTCTGCAATGGTGCAATTTAAGGGGTATCAAATCTGAAATGGAGATTATGCCAATGTTGGAGGAATGCAACCCGGAACATGTTAATTTAACTTACGATGCATTGGAAATATTTGTGAAACATTGTAGCAGACTTAGAAAGTTTGTAGTTAAGAGCAGGAAAGGTGGCGTGGCTAAAGGTGGTAGAAATATGAAAATTTACTCAAAGACTCTGAAGTATCTTGATTTGTATGATAAATTCCGCGTATCATCAGTAACTTTAGATTGTCCATCCTTGAGTTTCATGGTTTTGGTATGTCAACATGAAAATGGATTTCCAGGTATAAAATGGCATGTAAATGCAAACTGAAATTCTCTGCACCAATTACAATTCTGAGAATAGACTATCTTTCTGCACTCTTGCCAGGGCTTCAGAAGTTAAAACTACTAGAAATCGAGGACTGGGCGACGTTGAGAGAGAGTACATGACTATTTTACATTATGCTGCCCAGTTGCCTTTGCCGGAGTCATTGATTCTGAGATTCTTTCTAATCAATTTGGATAGGGCAGATGTGCCTCTCTTGCCTTCTATTAAATCACTCAAAGCTTATTTCAAGGGCTGGCACTTCATAATACGTCCCACTATGATTATAAACATTTTGACATGTTTTCTAAATACAGAAAAGTTGAGCATTGACTATTTTGACCTCAATAATAGTCGTCTGTGTTTCGTGGAAGAGTTGACACACCGCTTAACTACAAGAAACTTAAATATGAAAGCAGAGAAATTGGGGGGCTGGATGGATTAGAATGGTGAGAAATCAGGCTTCTGAATGAGCTCCTTTGTGGACCGTCACTTCCGGATATGCCATGTACAAGGTTTTTCTTCCTTGTTTATTTTGATTGAACTGTTTGTTTCACGGCTGATTTCCCTGAAGTCTATCAAAAAAGGTTTGCTAAGATTATGTTTAGAATAGTCTGACTTGTAATTTCATGTTACATTTGAATTTCAAATTCTTCCTACAAGGTACATGATCAGATACATTTTATGTACGTACATTTGTATGAGAGAAGTTTTCCCCAGTGAAAAACAAAAATAATAAATTTTATATTTAGTATTAAAATAAATTCCGCTGATGCTAGTCCCAACTTTATATATGAAGTTGGAGGAATGTTGACAGTTGGCCATAAAACTATGCTAAATCTCATTGATGAATACTGTTTCAGATTTTACTGGTTCTTAGGTGGCTGACCCCATTTTATTAAAACAAGGCTATGATGATAATGACTATTAAAATAATATTATATTATACTCCATTTTTATGTATACATTTTCTTAAGTCTTGTCAATGTGTAGCTGTGTTCAACACAGTAAGACAGTTTGAAAAACTCAAATGCAATTGGAAAAACTAAAGAAACGTCTGTTTATTGAAGATCCGGGGCCTTGGTATTCTTAACAAGAGCAAACATTGCCTTCATATCCCCGGGATGATGATGTTCATTATTGTTGGACAAAAAATTATACCGCCGGATCAAAACAACGTGGTTTTTGAAAAAAAAAAACAAAAACAAAAGTAGACAGACATTATATGAGCTTAAATTTTGTTTTGAACTTCCAAGAATAGTAATATGAAAAAATAGGAGAACCAGATTCCAGCATGTAATATTTTCAAACAGACTTGATTATCAATTTTTATTTACAGGAGAGAGATATACATTAGTATGGCACACCAGATACATGGTACAAAATACGGTACGAGCATCACATGATTAATTCCTATTTCCAGCCCCGGGTAATTCTAAATGGTCAGGTTGTCTATACTCTACGTGGATATTTCATGAATCACACAATTTTTGTCATTCTAAAGAGAATTCCATGCCTCTTCCAACTGGTGCAATTTGTATTAAAGCTATGTATTGGCTATACAATCTATTCGAGGAAGTTTACGGTAGAATTTGATTCAACTTGGAAAAACCCGCCGTGGCTATTTCCTATTGTTTATCTCAACATTTATGCCATCTTTAATCAAGCTGTTTATCTTAATCATCTCTTTAATATTTTCAACAAACACCCTGCATAGATTCTCCAGCGGAAGCATAGGAAATGGTTCTTCGATTAAAACTCCAACCTGAGAGCACAGCACTAAACCGGATTAATTCAAACAAGTCCAATTTGATCTCGGAAAAAATTACATCAAAAATGGATTTGGTCATTAGAGCATACTTCCTCAATGCAGAATAAGGATGCTGAACTCACAAATGTAGCTGGCACAACCAACCAGTTACATTCATCCCAAAGAACAACTGGCAGAGTAAGATGCCAAAGAACTAAAAATCTTGATGTCAACCTTGTATAAGATAATGGGATAGGAATCCCAACAAGCTCATCACAGGCATTGATGGTTTCATTTAAAACAGATATATGCGAGTCCTGTATGTTGCATAAAAAACCAGTGTAGATCAGACAATTATATGTGTTCAGGTTTCACCAAAATAAAATCACAAAAGTACACTAGCTTAAGCTATCAATCTGAGGAAGGGTATTATAAATTTAGCAAACTAACTTACTAACACATTTTGCTTGGAACTGTCCAGCGGCAAGTGTTCCACAATTTGGGACATAAGTTGAATTAAACAGTTTGGCGGATCCTTTGACTTCAGTATTAACAATAACTCCTCGTTTCGAAGTAACGTCCCTAGATCGCGCCTCATGTCTGACCCGTGGATTAAGTGGCACTGAAATGCAGAAACAAATTTACTAATAAATTTTGGAAAAAAACTAGAGAAAGAGATCCAATTAAAAGAAATAATACTCGAGGCATGAGCAAATTCGCTCATAACAAAACAAAAAATAAGGAACAGAGTGTATTCTACAGAGAAAACCAGAGGCAGAAAGAGACACAAATGTTTCCCTCCTTGAGCACAGATCAGGCTATCGAAAAATTATCACAAACGTTCTTACCCTGGCTTTACTCAACAATTCCTGCATTACATTACTCTTTCACCAATTCCAAATCGTAAAAGCACCAATGTACTAAAATATTCTGGCACAATAAAATTCATAATTCATAACTCTAACCCCATAGATACATATATGCTCCAGGTGTTCCTTCATTTTACGATCATTAATTTCCCCTGATACCTCAATCAAACTAGGTTAATAAGTAGTCAGAATGGTTGTGCAACCAAGTGGTATAGGGTGTAACCATTGAAATTTTTGTAGAACTTAAGTAGACCTTTTTAACCCACCGCTATGTATTAGAATCTATCAATCCAACCAGGTTAAACAGAAACTCGCTCAGACTGATTGTGCAACTAAGAGGTACAGAGGGCGAAGAAGCAGCAATCTAAGGGGTATTGAAACCCAAATTAGATGAAGCCTTTCGGGAAAGGGTGTGCAACTAAAAGGTATAGGGATGTCTGAACAAAATTAAATAACTATATGTCAGTGCATACACGTTAGTAGACATAACTAATGGGCATAAAGGAATTAGATGAATATACATCTTTGTAGAACTGTCAACTTTGAGTTCCAGTATCAAAAATTCTTACCATTTGCTAACACTATCTTATAACTAAGAGGTATAGTGATAGGGATAATGTAAACAATAACAAGCATAAAAAATGGATCAGCAGCCACACTGCTCATCCCACTAGGTGGGTCTCAGGAGGGTTGGTAGATAAGCAAAAGCCTAACCTCTTTGAGTGGCTGCACCCAAGCTCAAACCCAAGTCTTTGACTTGAGAAATAAGCACCTTACCATCACTTCAAACAATAACAAGAATGGGAAAAGGTTGTTGGAAAAATGAAGACAAATACATTAATTGTTGTATTTCCTTTTATGTTGCATTTGATGTGGAGATGTGTTTTATCCGACATGTATTAGGATTAGGGTTTGATCTTCATGTTTCCTTATAAATAGGAGGCTTGGTGTTTTATCCCACATGTATTAGGATTGGGGTTTGGTCCTCATGTTTCCTTATAAATAGGAGGCTTGGTGTTTTATCCCACATGTATTAGGATTGGGGTTTGGTCCTCATGTTTCCTCATAAATAAGAGGCTTGGTGTTTTATCCCACATGTATTAGGATTGGGATTTGGTCCTCATGTTTCTTCATAAATAGAAGGCTTGGGGTAGCCTTTAGTGTGTGCTTTGAAGTGAAAGCATTGTATCAAGGTTTTACCTTGTAGACGTGAGTCTTATTAGTGTTGATCTGAGATCTGTTGGAATAACAGATTGGGTGTTTGGAAAAGTTACAAGAACAGCTTGTGTCCTGAAGATTTGAGAAGAATAGAAGGCAGATCAGCATTGTTGTGGAAGTAGGGTAAAAAGGGCCCGAACCACATAACTCTTTGTGTTCTTGTGCTATTTTTACTGTTTTCATTCTGCTTTCATTTGTTATCACAGCAAATGTTTGCTAGAGTTTAGAGTGTTTTGAGAATGATTTATAGTGTTTCTTGACCTGCTATAGTGCAATATTTTGCCCCTAATGATTTATTCATATATGTAGGGTTCTAATAATTTCTCTAGAGCATTTGTAGCATGTTTTCAGATGTAATTGTTTTCAGATCTGATTATAACAACTGGTATCAAAGCTAGATTTAAAGAGATGGAGATGCTGCAAACAACAGAAAGATTGGTAGGAAGGAACTAGAATGTTTAGAGCATTTTGATGATGGTTGTTTTAGCACAAAAGGAGTGCTAAGAGGCCCTAGAACCCTCTCAACCAGCAGGAATGTCAAATGTTGATTGGAGAAAAATTAAGACTAGGGCATTATCTTTCATTCATCCAACCCTAAGCAATGGGATTTTGGCCTCAATCAAACCTGATATCAGTTTCACAGCTGGATGATTCAGGTTTGAATTTTAGTAGTGGAGGTGGACATTGGAGGATTTCCAAGGGAATCATAACCATTCTGAAAGGAAAGAAGGAGGGCAGCTTATATACATTGATGGCAAATTCATGCAACTCTATTGCAACAGTTTCTTATACAGAAAATTCCGAAGTGTGGCATAGACGTCTTGGACACATTGGTTGGTCAAGCTTAAAGGTACTTCAAAATCAGACTCTCATTCATGTATTTTCTTATGCTCAAACTGATTGCAAAGACTGTTTAGTTGAAAAATCTAGGAGAGTAAACTTTCGTAGGGATTTGGACAGCAGAAAGAAAAATAAGTTAGAATTGGCTTATTCTGATGTTTGTGGTCCTATGACTCCCATTTCTCTTGGTGGATCTATTTATTTTGTGACTTTCATAGATGATTGTACAAGGAAGGTTTGGGTTTATATGCTGAAATCAAAAGATGAAGTGTTTTTAGTTTTCAAAACATTTGTTGCTAGAGTAGAAAATGAAACAGGTATGAAAATAAAATGTTTGCAAACTGATAATGGTGGGGAGTACACTTCTAAAGTATTTGCTGATTTTTGCAACATCAAAGGAATTAGGCACATTCGTACCCCTCCTAGTACACCACAGGAAAATGGAGTTGCTGAAAGATGCAATAGAGCATTGCTGGATCGTGCTAGAACAATGGTTTCAGGTGCAGGCCTACCTAAGACATTTTGGGGAGAGGCAGTTATGACTGCTGCATATTTGGTGAACAGGTCTCCACATTCTTCAATTGATAATGCTGTTCCAGAAGTTGTTTGGAAAGGTAAAAACGTTTCATACAGTCATTTAAGAGTTTTTGGATGTGAGGCATTTATGCATATTCCAAAGGAAAACAGAACTAAGTTGGAGGACAGGGCTAAAAGTTGCATATTTGTTGGATATGGAGAAGATGAGTTAGGATTCAGACTTTGGGATCCTGAATTGAAACGTGTAGTGAGATCAAGGGACGTTAAATTCAGAGAAAATGTGATGTTTAGTGAGCTGCAAAAGAAAGACAAGGACAGAAATGGCTCAGAAAGCATAAGGACTCCTTTTAGCGTGACTAAAGAAATTGAAAATGATGAAATTCATGGATTTTCCAGATCTGGAAACTTTGGACAACATGCTGAAAGTACATGGCAGCAAGCTGTGAACTTAGGACAGCAAGGAGAAAATGCAAGACAGCAAGAAAATGAGGTAGAAGATGATGAACAACAAGCTACATATGTGTCTCATTGGGTTATAAGGTCAAGCAGAACAACCAGACCTCCTAACAAGTACTCTCCCTCATTGAATTATGTACTTTACAACGATAGTGGTGAACCAGAAACAGTGAAGGAAGCCATGACATGTGTTGATGCCACAAAGTGGAAGGCAGCTATGAATGATGAATGGGAATCACTCCAACAGAACAAAACCTATGAGCTAGTTCAGTTGCCAAAAGGGAGAAAATCCTTGAAGTGCAAGTGGCTATACAAAATTAAATCAGAGGAAAATGGGGAAAAACGTTTCAAAGCTAGGTTGGTGGTGAAAGGCTATGCACAAAAACCAGGTATTGACTTTCAAGAAATTTTTTCTCTAGTAGTAAAACACTCTTCTATATGTTTAGTGCTATCATTGGTGGCCTGCATGGACTTAGAGTTGGAACAACTTGATATAAAAACAGCATTCCTCCATGGAGATTTGGAGGAGGAAATTTACATGAAACAGCCAGAAGGGTATGAAGAACAACAAGGTTCAAGTCTAGTTTGTAAACTGAAAAAGCTTTGAAACAAGCCCCTAGGCAGTGGTATAAAAGGTTTGATACTTTCATGAAAGAGCTATCTTATCAAAAAAACAACCTAGACCACTATGTGTATTTTTCTAGAGATGTTTCAGGTAAATTTACAGTGTTGTTGTATGTTGATGATATGCTAATTGCTGGAAATGATATAGCAAAGATAAAACGTTTAAAATTGGAAATGGGCAAAGAATTTGCTATGAAGGATTTGGGACAGGCAAAGAAAATTCTTGGTATGAATATTTACAGGGATAGAAAAAGAAAGAAGCTGTGGTTGAGTCAGGAAGATTACATTGGAAAGGTTTTAAAGTGTTTCAACATGGAGGATGCAAAACCTATAAGTACACCTTTTTCAACACAATTTAATTTATCAAAGAAGGACTGTCCAAAGTCAAAAGAGGATTTTGAAAAGGTTAAAAAATCCCATATACTTTTGTTGTTGGGTCATTGATGTATGCCATGGTTTGTACACGTCCTGATATTGCTTATGCCGTTGGAGTAGTTAGTAGATTTATGACCAACTATGGGTGGAATCACTGGTTAGCTGTCAAATGGATTTTAAAATATTTAAAGGGCACAAAAGCACATTGCTTATGTTTTGGAGGTGCTAATCTGCACATTGAAGGTTTTGTAGATGCAAACTTTGCTGCTGATCATGATACAAGACGATCTTCTACAGGGTACACATTTATTTTTGGTGGTGCAGCAGTGAGTTGGTTGTCACGTCTACAACCACTAGTAACTTTATCTACAACTGAATCAGAGTACGTAGCCCTCACAGAAGCATGCAAGGAGATGTTATGGATGAAGAGATTTTTGCAGTCTCTTGGATTAAAACAACAAAGGTATGCTGTGTTTTGTGATAGTTTGAGTGCAATCCATCTTGCAAAGAATTCTGCCTTTCATGCCAGGACAAAACATATAGATGTCCGATTCCACTTCATAAGAGAAATCATAGAGGATGGCTTGGTGCATGTTCAAAAGGTCCATACAAAGCTCAACGTTGCTGATGCTTTAACAAAACCAGTGATAGCTGAAAAACACATTTTCTGTAGGAAGAAGCTTGGGATAACTGAAGCTTAATCAGAAGTGCACATCTCTTAAAGGCTGGTTGGATTTGTCTTCAAGGGGGAGTTTGTTGGAAAAATGAAGACAAATACATTAATTGTTGTATTTCCTTTTATGTTGCATTTGATGTGGGGATGTGTTTTATCCCACATGTATTAGGATTGGGGTTTGGTCCTCATGTTTCTTCATCAATAGAAGGCTTGGGATAGCCTTTAGTGTGTGCTTTGAAGTGAAAGCATTGTATCAAGGTTTTACCTTGGAGACATGAGTCTTGTTGGTGTTGATTTGAGATTTATTGGAATAACAGATTGGGTGTTTGGAAAAGTTACAAGGATGGCTTGTGTCCTAAAGATTTGAGAAGAATAGAAGGCAGATCAGCATTGTTGTGGAAGTAGGGTAAAAAGGGCCCGAACCACATAACTCTCTGTGTTCTTGTGCTATTTTTACTATTTTCATTTTGCTTTCATTTGTTATCACAGCAAATATTTGCTAGAGTTTAGAAAGTTTTGAGAGTGATTTATAGTGTTTCTTGACCTGCTATAGTGCAATATTTTGCCTCTAATGATTTATTCAGATCTGTAGGGTTCTAATAATTTCTCTAGAGCATTTGTAGTGTGTTTTCAGATCTAATTGTTTTCAGATCTGATTATAACAAAGGTATGGGTGTTAGAGCCCAAAATAATTTGACTACAGGTACACTCAAGACATATAGATATATAAGAAGAATTATAGACGAATACAATGAGAAAATTCATGGGGATAGAGATAGCATAAACAATAACATGAATATTAACCATATAATTAAAAATGAACATCACAATTTGTAATATACCATACTTGCCTGAGCTATTGCAGTGATATAAGTCAAATATAGCTACAGATTTGATTAATTTCAAATGTTAATCAAGAAAACTTTGTAATTTTCCTTCCCACATTTACAAGAAACAGGGAGGGTCTGGGCACCTAATAAAATTTCAATTTCAGTTTGAATAGCCTGAACAACATTGAGAAAAGAAAATTAACCAAGACAAAAATTTATTACATTAGTAAAACCTTTAGGGTGGTTGGAACTCGAAATAAGTGAAAAATAAGAACACCCTAAGATTTATATATAAACTTCTTTGATTCTACTAAGTAGCAAGTACTTATTTTTCAGTACTACTTAGTAGAATTAAATAGGACTTAAGTTTATAACTCAGTGCTACTTACTAAAATTGAACCTATGACCCAGGTCAGCAAGAACCTGTACATTGAGGTAACACTTCATTGTTAGTGGTAAATCCTTTGAATCTATCCATGGCATGACTTTTGAAAACATCACTAAAAAAATCACTAAGTTCTGAAAAATAACAGGAACATGAAAGAGAAAAGAAAAAAGATCACACATAAACAACAATTTGTTTGATGACAGACCTTGAGAGTGAGGGGGAAGGCCATGACGTAAGAGAGGAGACGAGCGCCAAGGGGGGAACCCGGGGGAATCCAGACGAGGCAGCGGCGCCCCAAGTCCAGACAATGCGCCACAACGGTGCTCCACAGCTGCTTTCCCTGCTCTAACCGCGAGTACGAAGCCTCTGTGCGAAAAACCAGCAGCAACGCCAGCGCCGGAGCCGTCAGCTGACACGGCAGCGACGATCCATGGAGCAGCGGCAAGCCCAGAGCCAAGCCCATTCCCTTCACAAACGTATTATAAGTGGCAATAACAGCAGCAATTCCAGTCAATACCAACACTGGCGGTACCAGTGAAACGATGACCCTGGACGAGGCACTGGACATGAGATGCCTTACATGCCTGCTTGAGCTTCGGTGCGTCATCCAGTCCTCCTGCGTATACAGCGGCTTTATCCTCCTCATTCCCCTCTCTTTTATTTCGTCCGCCCATGCAGGAATTGCCCCAATTGTCTCTCCCGCCCACGCCATGATTCCACCCTTGATCTTATCCTTGTTCTTTCTCTCCAAGTCTTGCCCGCTCTCGCATCTTGTTGTTATTATTATGCTTGGGCCGCCACATTTTCCTGCTCTCCTGCTCTTCCTCCTCCCGTTCAGGAATGTGTCTGCTGCAACAGGGTAGAGCTGAAAGCATATTTTCATGGCGCTCATGGCTTCCCTGCTCACTGCTCCTGCTCCTCCTCCCACGGCAGCAGCCCATCCTGTGGTTGCAGTTGAACGGGGGTTTATCTCTTGGCATTGAACGAGTGGCAGTGGCTACGTGCTCCTCTGAAATGCAGACTGTAACTGAAAACTCTCACTTGCGTTCACTGACCAGTTTCAGAGCTCTATCATAGAATTTTTTTAAAATATACTAAAATCCACGTAACTCTTTGCTCTTAATTTCTAAGGTCCGTGAGGCATTATTAGCTTTCGTGGGAGACTCGGATCATTTACAGTCCACGATTTGTAAGGCACATTTGAGTGTCTTGCATCCTGCAAGTACCGAGTTCAATTCCCGGTGTGTTAATCTAACGCACCATTTATCTCATGGTTAAGTTTTATCTTGGATATGTCTCTTTCCGTATAAAATTAACACACAATACATAATTATACTTTTAACAATAAGCTGTTAGACTAGTGGTAAGACACTTCATTTAGAAGCTCCAAGTCATGCGTTCAATGCCAAAGCAATGCTAAGTTATATGAAGTTCTAATTAAACTATATATCTTTGGGTGTATCTATGTTTCACTTATTTGTGGGTTGTAACACCTCTCTAAATAATGAGACATGCAAATGACATCATTGTTTGAACCAATTTTCACTTGAAAAAGCAAATGAGATACAAGGCTTACAATACAGAATATCTATGTAAATAAAATAAAGAACAATGTTCTTTTATTATTGTAGGAGATTCACTTGGAAGAATGCACAATTAAAGTTCCGGACATCATTTTAGCTTACCCTATATAGATAATAGGGGCAACATTGGAGCTATCTCTTTCATGCTAAGAATGAAATGATATTTTTCAAATTATCATTCATCAATATAGGATTTGAAATTCCTTTGAGCCATTTCTATGGATGCTAAAAGCTCAAAAAATATTTATAAAAAATTTCAAAGTACATCATATGCTTAATCACTAAGTAGAAAGAACCAAAAACAATATAGAAAGGAAGGCTTTCCAATTCTAAGAATGTCTACTCAAGTGAATAGTCTTACAATAGATGGTTCAAAAAACAAGAGAGGAAAACTAATTGTTAGTAGGGAGGATGGTCCTAATCTTAACAATATGTACATCATTTTCAATATTTGTGCTTAAACTTAAAATAGCAAAATAGTTTGATATATCAATAGCAAACTTTAGTAAAAAACTATCTTTTGTAGGAGAGGAAGGTACAAAAATAAATGCTAGCATATAATGTCTATCACAATTGAGGTTACATTGAATCTCTTTGTAATCTTCAAAAGCATGTCTATCAACAAAAGATGTCATCTTTGGGTAGGCAGTAGTCTTCTTACATACATTTCATGCTATCCAAATTGATCAATTCTTGGTGTAGTAAAAGTAAAAGTAAAAGTATTTATAGAAGCTTTTGTCTTCTATGGTTCTTTATTGCTATTTGATCATTCTTATGATTGATATTATCTTGATTTTTTGTCTATTCATCTTTAGATTGTTTTTTACTATCCTCAGCTTCTGCATGCTTTTTCTTTACCTTAATATCAATACCATTTTTTCCTTAACATTTTTTTCTTGAGCAAAAAAGGACAAGTATTAAACAAATGTCCTTCATGATGACAAAAGTTACAAGAATTAGGAAGATTATAATATGTGATTGGTTGAATACAATTTTTGTGTGCTTGTAATACCAATTCTTTTTTACAGTTAAGAATTTATGAGAACCAAATGGTGTGGAAATAGATTCCATATGCTTAAGAGGACCAAGAATACTAACAATCTCTTGCTTAGCTTTACGAGAAATCAGCAAAATATTAAATAATCTAACAAAACATTAAATTATAGAATATTCTTCAAATTCAACATCAAAATCTAGAGTACACTTACAAATGATCAACACTGCATGCTTATGTATAAATGATCCTATATCTATGGCATACCACACCATTGAACCATTGTCTAGTTCAACAAGTAGAAAAAATGAGAATAATACTTGGGATGAATGACTTAAATATTATGTTTTTTTTTTTTTTTTGTCATTTAAGTGTGAGGTGAAGCTTCACTTATGAGGAAGGTAACCTAAAATTGGAATGAACACATATCATGATGTAAAATCGAGTACTAATGACTCATATACATCATCAGGGAGAACATAATTAGGTGTCTTATTTACATCAACATTAGTAGAAGAAGGCATCTCAAATTTTTGCTTACCAGCTTATAAATCTACATTCTTAGAATTAATAGAAATTTCCACATCAATAGAAGCAAAACTTTTAGCATTCATTGAAGACACTAGAGGTGATTTATCATTCCCCATAGGGAAATTTTAGAGAGATCGAATTCGCTAGAGAAAAGTCAGATCTAAACACACACATAAATTAAGTAAAATATTATAAATTCATATTGTTAAAAGTATCGATGGTTTTCATGTGGTAGATTTACATATTGACAAGTAGGAATTTCTGATAGACCTACCATTTTATTCCTCTTAATGTTGTATATGAGTCATTGTTTGCTAATCTTGAATCATAATGTGTTCATTCACATTTTGATTTACTTACTCTATAATTAAATTTTTACTTTATAGCTAAATGATTGATGAAAAAAACATAATATTCAAGTAATTTATGCTAGGTATTATTTTCATTTCTTCCCTACTTGTTAAGTTAGGCAATGATTGATTGGTGCAATATATCCTAAGCATAGGATCATTTATACATAAGCATATTTTATTAATTACTCGCAAGTTAACTCTAAGTTTTAATGTCCAATCTAAACAATATTTTAAAGTTTGATGCTTGGTTGAACTAATTAATCTTTAGTTAATTTCTAAAGAATATTCTAAAGTCTCATTCTTTGTTGAACCATTCAATCTTTACTTGATTTTTTAAAGAGATAAGTAGTAGATTATTAGTATTCTTTATTTCACTAAACATGCAAAATCTTTTTTCACACAATTTGATTTTCATTAATGTCTTTTGTTAAAATAAATCTTCTTAACTGTAAAAAGGAATTGGTATTGCAAGTAGGTAGGAAGATGTACATTTAATTAATTATGTATTATAATCTTTCTACCCTTGCAATATTTGTCATCATAAAGGACATTTATTTAAAACATATTCTTTTTAACTCAATAAAAAAAGAGGCTATTAGCAAGAATAGAAATGCTAAAGTCAATGCTAGAAAAAATCAAGCTAATGGCCAAGGTAGGAAAAAGAAATGATACTAGAAAAAACAAAACAAAGAAAATATTTTGAAAATGTTTCTACTTTTTCTATAGGAAGTACAAATTAATATACTATTAGCCCATGAATTGGTGTTTTAAATTGAGAATGTCTAATCATTTTCTAGATTAGGTTAGGCTATTGTAAATTGATTATGACTCATAGTTGAGTTATAGTTAGCTATGAAACATAGTGTGATTCATGTCATGATTTTGGGAAATGTCTAAACTTTGTCTTTGTTAATTTTATAAGCCCTCACCAAAGTCTCTATAGTCATTCAGTTGTTTGTGTTTATGCTTTAAAGTTATGTACCAAAAGAAGCCTAGATAGGCAAGAAATGTAGAAGAATTAGCATAGAAAAGATATTAGAAGAAAATATTCCAAAAGATAAAGAAAGGACTAATAGAGAAAAAGCATGCTAAACTTAGCAAGGTTCTCTCCCTTCTCTAATTATAAATTGAAGCCCAACACCCCCATGTAGAAGCACAATGGAGCATTATGTAATGAAGCAAAGATGAGTTTCATCAAGCTCTTATTTCTCCTTTCATGCTCAATTTTCTATCCCTTTGAAAAGGTGCTTTACTTTCTTCCTTCAAGCTCCATGAAGAGCATCCTTCTTGTATTCTTATAGTAATGGTTTTCCCAATTAAAAGTTCTCTCATCCATGGTAGACCCTAGTTGGTAATTTCTCATAATTCCTCATCAAGTTTCGCATAATTTTCCCTCAAATGGTTTCCATTCTCTGATTCTCTTAATGCATTCTCACACATCCTCATTTCTCACAACTTCCTATGAGTTTTAAATGAAGAGGAAAAGCCTCAAAGAGGCCATGAAGATGTATTCAATAGATGCCATATTTTATGCTTTGTGTTTTTGTTTCATGCATATTTTTCTAGTTGAAGTTTTATAATGAATGCTATAGCTTCAAGTGTTTTTTGAAATGTGTATCTATGCTAGATGGTACAAATGCCACTTTATTTCAAGTAAGAATGCAATACTTTTTCCTCCAATATAAGTATCATTACCTAAAGGATCAATGTTCATCTCACCAAGATGAAGTCCTAAGAGGATAGTGGATGAGCAAAAGCTTATCCTCCAATATGTTAGTTGAAAATGTATGTTAATTTTCATGAAAAGTATAAGTATAATTTAGCCATGTAGCTTCATAAGTCTAAGCATATTTCATGTAGTTTCAATCCCAAATTATGACATAGATTTAAGTGTAAGAATGAGCATTTTTATAGATGTTGAAGCCCTTGTTTGTATGAGTCAAAGGAAAGTACCTGTACTAGCTGATGTCATCTTTAATTGTGAATAGCATGAGGCCTATGTGGAGGGGAAGTAATCCTTCAAGAGGATGAGGACTAAGGATCATTTTATCAAATTAGTCATGAATAACATCTTTGGATCATCTATGGCTCTAAAGGCTTACCAAAGAAAAGGCACACCCTCTCAGTTTCAATGTATATCCCTTGGAACATCTCTTTATGTGGTTAAGCCTTCATGTCCCTTTCAGTTTAGGATGAAGATATGTCCTCATTCTCAAAGGCAATAGGTTGGTGTGTGTTGCAGTATGTGTAGAAGCTTTGAACTCATTCTTAATTTGTAAATATTGTTGGTCATCACTAGAATCAATATAACTTGATATTATATCATGGTTGGTCACTTATGTACTATTAAAACATGATTTTCTTGGTCAAAAATTTAGCAAATTGTACAACATTACTTTGGGAAATGAAGATCAATGTCCTTGTTATAATTTTTGAATTTAAACCTATTGCAAACTATTACTAGAGTGATATATATTGATGTTACTATTTTCTTTCATGATTGGAATCATGCTACACAATGAAAATTGATGGGTGCAAAAATGATTTTTTAAATGACTAATCAAAATGAACTTGTGAATGTTTCTCCTCAATCTTAAATAGATCTAGCTATAAATGATCCACAAATGATAGATCTAATCATAATTTTAAGAAAAGTATTGTGGTTCATGAGAAATCTAAGCTATAACATGCATGAGCAACTTATTCTTAACTAAAGATGCATAAATTACAAGTGTAAATATGAAATTCCATAATGAAATCTAATGCTTTGATCATTGTAAACATTGAAACAACTTAAAATCTACTTATCTTTATAATCTTTAAAGAAATATTGATAAAATGATGTGAGATTAATAATCTTTGATGTGAATTATGAATGAAATGAGAGAAATTGAGAGATCTTAGAGATATAATTATGAGAATCATGACATATCTTATATAAATTAAGTTATTATGAAAATTGTAAAGTAAAAAAAATGAAAAAAAAAGGTTGAAACTTCTTCTTTTTGCTTCTTCAAACCCTTGAGAAATGAAAAAGTGAGAGCCTCATATGTTGAGGTATGAGAGAACATATCAATTTATAGTGTAGGTTGGCCCATAGTTGTTATTTCTGACATGTTTTAGCATAATTATACCTTATGATGAACTACGGTCTGCTAGGCCCTGATATCAGGTACACAATATCGGGTAGGCAATATCACAACCTGGATATGATATCGTATACATGATATCGTGATTCCTGTGTTGGCTTATAAATATAGCACTTAGGTGCACAGTGAGTCAATAAGGAGTAGTAAGATCAGATAGTTAGAAGTTCTTTTCTTTTGTTAGTTTTGCTTTCAGTTATTCTTAGTGCATCCCGCAGTGTGATGTTTGTAATTTTACGGCACCTTTGTTCGAGTGTGACGTCCTTGGACATGCACACGATCGGCAATAAAGATTGAGATTACTCCATCATTGCAGCATTCAATTAGCTTTTCATTGTTTTAATTGTTGATTATTTATTGTTGTTTTCTGAGTTAATATTTCTTTTATCATCATTTACTATTCCTATTGTTAATGCAGAATGAGTACACCTTAATCACAAACATTTAAGTGTAACTATGCAGTAACCTAATAGTGTATCGAGTAGTGCTTTGAGTGATGTGCGCTTGGTAATCCCAAAAGTAGTACATGAAGTCTAAGATGTGTACGGATGATTAGGGATGAATATTATGTGCACCTAGGCTAGCTTAGATCTTATTTCCTATTGCCCATTAGCTTAATTAGCTTAATTAAGTTATCTCTTATTGTCCTTAGGAGTAGCATAGTAGTAGGGATCACATCATACACCTCACTCTGGACTAAACCATACATGACAAAGCAAATACTAGTCCAAGTGGAAAGACAGTGAACTGCGATCAATGTATAACTATCTAGGTGCCACAACTAGTCCATCCATGGAGTTTGACCGGATCGCATGTACACACTTGTATTCATATGGTTGAGCATAGGGGTACCTCACCACTCATCATTGGCATCGTTGTTGGGGATGGTGCTCGTTATCTAGATTAGTTATATCATACAAGATCATTGTACAAGGTATTAACGATATATCTTTTAGACAAAAAAATTAAATTCAATTAAGTCACACACAATTCACAACAATGTCTCTTTCACAAGACAATGATAATACAACATCTAGTGAGGCAAGTCATTGGAGAACCAATGAAATTTATGATGAAGAAGAAGTTTGGAGTACTCAATCTTATGCAGGAGTTTCATATGTTCATAGACACCCCAATGATACTTAAGAACTTTTGTCATCCAACTCAAACACCTCTAGTGAGGATAGGACATCCCCTAGAACGAGGGCCCCATAAGGCCTAGGACCTTCTCAATGTGTAGCAAGAGTACATTAGGGGATGATTGGGAGACTTACAAAAGTTATGATGAGTCTTTCAGTTCCCTCTCTTCCTTTGCTCTTTCAACATTGGGTTGTGACACAAATGACTATTCCTTAAGGGGTCAGTGTAGAAATAAAAATCAAACCCACGAGCAAAATTAGGAATGCCAACATGAACATAGATAACATTGTCCCAACTCATGAACTCACAACCTATTTAGTGATGATGAACCCCTACTGGCCACTAAGAGCTTAATGCATATAACAGTGGCCATTCAAATATCCCGTAGGCATCGCAAGGACAATCGTCTACCCAGGCTTGATTTAAACAACTTTCCTAAGTTCTTAGGAGGCTATGATTTAGATTTGCAACATCATTTACAAGCCTTCTATGATGCTTGTATATGGAACAACATTGAGAATGGGTGGCAAAGGCTTAAGCTCTTCCCTATGACACTTGTTGGCCAAGCAAAAAGTGTGGTACAGGTCTTTAAAACCAAGTTCAATTCACCATTGGCCTACAATGGTAAACCTCTTCAACAAAAGATATCAAACCTGTGTAAGAGTGTTGGCCTTGAGGGGACAAATCCAAGAATGGAAACAAGCACAACATGAACCCTTAGACATGGCCTTGGAAAGATATTACTCTTTGTTAGAAAGACATGGCCATGGGTTCTCCAAGGAAAGGCTAATGTATCACATCATGGATGGGCTTTGTAATGAAACAAGGGAGACCTTAGGGATGCATGTCCTAGGTCAACTATATGAACTATGAACCCATCAATTCCAAGAGCTTATTAAGAAGGTAGCAAAAGAAGAAGGAGAAATAGCCAAATGGGAGAATGCTAAAAAATCTCAATAGGATCAAACTCTTGAAATAACAAAGGTCCATAATTATGAAGAAGAGAAATCAGCTCACCTCGAGGGGGTGAAACCATCCCCACCTTTGCAAATACTAAAATCACTAGATGAAATCGAGGTAAAGATCAATAAGATGATGGAGTGGGTACATGAAAAATGTGGAGAATATGCAAACATTATTAGAGGGGGACCCATGCAAGATAACTTTGACAGAAAAAAATAGAGGATACGAAACCTAGAAATAGTATAGAACACCATTCAACAATCAGAAAGAAGGGTTGAAGAAAATGAGGATAGGGGCTCAACCGCAAATCATAAGTATCAATGTGATGTTTTCTTGTACAATCACCCCAAAGGCCAATGCCCAATCTTTTCACATCTACATGAGCATTGGGGAAGAATGCTACATCTAGATTTCATATAGAAGTACTATGCTCAACTGTAGTGGCAAAACCCCCAGTCATAGGGGAGAGGCCATCGCCAAACTGGCCACACCCTTCATATCACCCAAAACCAAGTGCTAATTACATTTAACTCCCTGTTTCTCCAACTAGATAAACATCCTCTACTTCACCTCATCATTATCACTCTCTTGAGTATCATCAACCCATGTCCTCTCCTATGGGATCACCACCTCATGTTCCTTACACTCCTCCTTCACCTCCTTTTGCATCGCCACCAGTTGTACTAGAAGGTTTTGCACCACAACACCAACCAACGAACATCACTTGTGCTACTACTGTCAATAGCAATGGAAGTCCTCCACAACATCGGAAGCATCCTTTCTTTAGGCATGACTGTAGAAAAAGATAACATAATTCTGAAACCACTGCATCCTCTAGCTTAACATAAGCCCAACACTATGATGCACCTTCCTCTTCAAACTCAACACCTCCTGTTACTTTATCCAAGCCACCAATTAATACTCCAACAACCATGTGGCCCAATGAATATAACAATGTGAGAAGACATATCAATCCTTGCATATCATCTTATGGTCACCAGTGCCATAGTGGGTCAGCTTCTTATCACATGACCACATCTTATAATTTGCCCCACTATGCCTATTTGAATCAACTATGTGAATCCTAATTTGGGTACATCCCTGCCACTACACCAAAAGACACCCAGTGGTTTAGATATGACTGAACCCCAATATTTCCAACATGCATGGATCCTAACTTTCCATTTATTAATTCTCATCATGATCAAAGGTTTAGTCATGGGGGATACCCCCCATTCTAACTAGTAGAATTAGTAAATGTTTTTCCTTTTCTTTGGTTTTACAATTTTTTGTTTTCTAATTTCTCATTTTCCAATTTGTCTTTTTATCTTTTTGTGGGTAATTTCATCTATGAATAAAATACTCATGTAACCAATCAGTTGAGACATTGTTCTATGTTATCGATTCACAAGTGACTAATTATTTGGATAATGAGCCCACAACATCCATCCATCCATTCTATTAATAAGAGGTTCTTGCTCTAGGTATGATGATATTCTTATTATCATCAAAACTTAAATTAACTTTGTACTCATTATGTCCAGAGTGAAGAGTGACAAACTAAGAGGGAATGGCAAGGGTGTGACATTAAGGGGACTTGTGGATTCTCTTTGGTGACATCTGTATGTGCTATCATGCAGCTTGGTTATACTAAGATCCTTGTAGATCTAACAAACAATGGGAGTAAGTGTGGTAATAAAAGACATGCACCCATGCCTGAAGGTTGGCAGCTTCTCCAAATCACCTTTGGGAAAGACCAAGTGCAAAAGCAGCCTGAAGAAGAAGAAAAAAAGAAAGTGGAAAAGAAGAAGAAAGCCAAGAAGAAAAGAAAGAAATGAAGCAAAAAAGAAAAGTGCAAGAAGAACATGCTACAAAAAAATTCAAATCACTCCTCCCTTGTGTAAAACACCAAGTGATTGTATACCTTACTGTCATGATGCTCTTATGGTTGTCTATCATTGGGATGAAATAATGCGATGTCACTAATCAAAGGTATGAACTTGGTTTTGATCTTGGAGCAAAAGGCTAATGGTACTTTAATCATGCACAACACTTAAGATTCATTGTGCCTAGGGTAAGTTACCTCATGTCCCTATCTCTGCAATCCCTTCTGCAATTCATCTCATCTCACAGTCTAGATACTTCTAACTTGTTTCTTGTTTGGGATAGAATTCATACCTCATAGTAGTGGTACTTAACATGTGTGTGTTTTGTTGCATACTAAGTATCCTATCTTGGTTGGGACCCAATATCAGGTACCCAGTACTAGGTCAAACACAATATCAAGTATGCGCTATCGCATATGCAATATTGTGTCTATAAAAAGTATATATGTGGAACCCCCATGCACTACACATGTCATTTTCAATAGTTGACGTGGGGGGAGTTGTTCAAATTTTCTTCCACTATTTTCAATGATTTGCAAGTCTAAATTCAACTTTCAATATTTTTCTCTTCGACGCTCCAATTTCTTTTCTGATTGAACCTAATTAAACCCAAAGTGTTTAACTTAGTTGTGGGGGAGGGTTACCGTAGAACTTGTGCATAATTTTTTGAAATTTGCTGACACCTAAAGGATATCATAGGGGTAAGTACTATCAAAAATTCATGCCAAACTAATTTTCTCCCTTCACCCAAGTCATCTAAGCTATTATATGAGTCACCTAAATAGATCAAGTCTGACATTAAACTTTTAGAGCAACTTTTTTAAAAACTTTCTAACTCTAGAATCACACTAAGCAAAGAATTAAACATTTAGTAAAGGTAATGAGTAAGGTATAAGATAATTGAATTTTTTTAAATAACCTTACTAACAATATGTCTTATGTGATTTTAGATGGCCCCTAAAAAAGGACAATAGGGAGCACCTTCTCAAGGTGAAACTAAACACCCAAGGAGAGGCAAAGGCCCAGGACCTCATGCAAAACATGTAGAGTAGGAGGCACAATCATTCAACATCCATCAGGAAACTCTTGTTATTGCACAATCTGGCCAAGCAGAAGGTGGAGAGGTCAAGGTGCTAGAACAAGAATAACACCTCACGTTGTCCCCAAAATGTGTTCGGGAAAGGTCCACATCCTCTGTCGTGATTATGGAACTTAATTTTGGGCCTTTTACCAAATTTCTGAACCAATCAAGGATCTACTTAAGGGATATCCACTATGGCCTATCCTCTTAGAGAGTGGAGAATGATATTTGGGTGAAACATATCAATTTTGGCATAAAAAAGAAGAGGGCACCATCGTCGATATTAGTGGAATTTCAGTAGATTTCTCCACAAAGGCCATTGTGGAAGTTCTGAATCTTCCAAATAGAGGGCCCAAAGTTGCTCATTTGTCCACTCGCTTTGATGTAGATGCAAGAAAAGTATGGTTAAAAAGGGCATATGGCAAAGAACATAAGACATATGAAGAATTAACCCTTGAAGAGAGAATCTACTTTAAAATTGGCACCTATCATATTTTCCCAACAAAGGGGTTAAATAGAACTTCTACCTATGCGGCAAGAGGAAGTGCAATTTTGATGGGCAAAGTTGATGTCAATTTGCCCCATCTATATTTAACAAAAATATTAAGGTGGTTTGAAGAATAGAAGATAGGAAAGTTCGCACTGCCCTTTCTATGTCTAATCAGGAAGCTGTGTTGGCATGTTGGAATTCTGGAGTACACCAATGACATCCTTAGAAAAGCTCAAAATGCTTCATATGCTGAATTACTTAAGCCACTAGCACCAAGAAAAGATGTTGGTGAGACGTTGGAGCCTGAACAAGAATAGACGGTTAGGCCCACTACACCTTAAATGGTAGGGCCTAGCCAACTTCCAAACATAAGGCTTAGCCAACAATAAGAAGCAGGGCCTAGCATGTAGCGCATAGGCTAACAAGACCAACAACTGCCATCACCACCATAAGATTATCAACTATCGATGAGCCATCACAGAGACGGCTAGTTAGGAAAACAAAGACAAGGCCAATCTCTTCAAGGTGATTGATGATGTTGTACAACCCACCATATCAATTAATCCTACAAGGGGTGAAACCTCAATTCAAATAGGAGGAGGGGAATCACACTAGTCACAATAGATCTCTAAAAATGCTGCATCATTTCAAGTACAATTAGAAACTGGTGAAGGTGCCACAGTGGTGGTCATGCAACACCAGGATGCAGCTAGAGTAGTAGAGGTGGTCGTGGACAACATCAAAGAATCATTTAACATCCCTATTATGCCATTGGTAGATTTCACAAAAGCACGTGATGCTTAAGTTCTAGCTGATACCTCAATGACTCCTACAGAACATGAGGATGCTTGGGATTGCTTGTTGCAAACAAGACAAGTAATGACATCCTTGTTTAACATCCTCCAAGATGTTACAACAGCACAATTAGACTCATTTCTACTAAAGGAAAGCTGATCATGGCTAAAGTTAGGGCCAAACAGAAAAAAAGGAGCTGTAGAGACTCCAAGAAAAGTTCATCGTCCTACAAGTTGAACAACGGGATCCGTCCCAACTTGTTGTAGCTGATTAGTTAGAATCATTTAGAACAAAGTAGTTAAATAAATTGTTAGTGGAGAATAAAAGGGTGGCAATGAAAAAAGAGAAGGTTGATTGGGATGCTTCAAAAGATCAAGCTTAGACATATGCACATGTTAAAGCTCTCAAAGCCTTACAAGAAGAGAACAAACTCCTTGTTACCAAAAATATTCAATTGATGAAAGTTAAAAAATAGAAGAATGTTCTTAAAGAAAGTTTCCAACAAATGCAAGAACAACTAATAAGAGTCAACCAAGATATAAGTCACTTAGCCAGAGAAAATAGAACCCTCTCAATGGAGGAGGTATGCACCATCTAACAAAAAATAGCTATTAAAATAAGTGCATGGCAAAATGAGGCTAAGAAGCATGAAAAATTAAAGGAGCACTTTTGTGACCAGGTGGGCATGTACAAGGAAATCATTGAGAAGGAACTCCAAATGGCCAAGGCACATATCAAATCTCTCAGTGCTCAAAACATTGATTGGCAGGCCATTCTGGATACTTATGCCCTTGCCCATTAGGCAGACTTGAAAAGCTGAGACCTACAGATCCAAGATCTCAAAGAATACATGGAGTTGGAAAATCTACGATATGCAAACTTGGCCATGTTAACAGTAAGGTGCCTAAGAACTGTGCTCGAGAAGCAGGTAGCTGCCACCTATGCTAAATATGAGATAGAGTTTGCAGAACATAAGAAGACATTACAAATATTAGAGGTGGAAAACTTTGAAGTAGAGGTGGTAAAGGCCAGCTACTAAGGTCAAAAAGATGTAGTAGCAGATTTGGTTCGACGTCTTACGAATTACCAGGAACTCAAAGACAAAGCCAGAGCCTCTGAGGAGGAATGACAGCTATTTGTGGCATGGTATGTCAAGGCCAATCAAATGTTCCTACAACTACCATGTCCGTGGGAAGTACCAGCTCCATCAAACATTGGAATAGTAGCATGGATGGCTCATGATCCTTAAACAGAAGAGGAAAAACTTTCGGCGCTTCTTCAAAGGTATCCATTTTAGAATCCTGGAGCACAAGACAAAGGAAAGGTGCCCATGGGGGAGCCACCACCACGAAGAACCACATGATTTCTGCAAGTATTGTATTTTGTGTTGGTATCTAGATTTTGTTTTGTCTAGTCCCACACTATGACATGAAACAGTCCATGGTCAATCAATAACCCCATACCTATCCACTATTTGCAATCAAATGAACTTATCCCTCATTTTTTTTGACTCAAGGATGAGTTTTTATTCAATTATGGGGATATGATAAATCACGGTTTGCTAGGCCCCGATATCGAGGACATGATATTGAGTATGCAATATCACAGCCTGGATACGATATCGTATACATGATATCATGATTCTTATTTTAGCCTATAAATATAGCACTCAGGCGCATGGCGAGTCAATAAGGAGTAGTGAGATTAGATAGTTAGAAGTCCTTTTCTTTTGGTAGTTTAGCTTTTAATTATTCTCAGTGCATGCTTGCAGTGTGATGTTTGTAATTTTACAACACCTTTGTTTGAGTGTGACCTACTTGGACACGCACACAATCGGCAATAAAGATTGAGATTACTCCATCATTGTAGCATTTACTTAGCTTTTATCTATTTTAATTGTTGATTATTGATGAGTGGCGAGGTACCCCTACACTCCACCATACGAAACGAGCGTACACGCATGATCCGGTCGAACTCCGCAGACTAAATGCCTTAACGCCACAAGAAACACTTGGGGTTAATCGTTCGTTGTCTTCCCAGGCTTGCTTGTAAGTGTCACGGTGTATGGTTAAGCAAGTCTGAGGTATGTGATTTTTTTGGTATTTT
>MNCI01009998.1:108591-119814 GCA_015680685.1 Gnetum montanum | reverse complement strand
GAGTGATGTGCGCTTGGTAATCCTAGAAGTAGTACACGAAGTTCAAGATGCGTATGGATGATTACGGATGGATGCTCATTGCACTTAGGCTAGCTTAAATCTTATTTCCTATTGCCCATTAGCTTAATTAAGTTATCTTTTATTGTCCTTAGGAGTAGCATAGTAGTAGGGATCACATCATACACCTCACTTTCGACTAAACCATACGTGATAAAGAAAATGCTAGTCCAAGTGGAAAGATAGTGAACTACAATCAACGTATAATTGTCTAGGTGTCACAACTATTCCATCTATAGAGTTTGACCAGATCATGCGTACACACTCGTATTTGTATGGTTGAGCATAGGGGTACCTCTCCGCTCATCACCTTAAATACAAAATTTTATTTTTATGGAAATTTTTACTTCCATAGGCCTAACCATGTAATTATAGCATAAGAAACATAGGGTAAGAGACATAGAATAAGAATAAATGAATGAGATGAAATAAGAAGACTCTCATCCACACTTATCTTGACATGATGGAGGATGAACAAGTTGTAGCTAGAAGAAACTTCATTAGTAGTGAAGATGCTTAGAGGAAGGAGCATCAACAACATGATGCAAAGGATTCAACAAATAACATTAAGCCCTAGGGATAAGTACTTATGACTAAATGGTTTTGTCCCTTTTGGGTTGATGTCCAAAAAAGAGAAGAAGTATAGAAACATGTCTCCATAAGTTTCTTTTGTCTTATAATACCTGCATATTTGCATGTTTTATGATCTATCTATTTTATGCTTTTGTTTATGCTTATGTTTTAGGACTATTTTTGTTTGTATTTATGTTTCTATGTTTTATGTTTAATCTTGTGATCCATGATGTGATGATAACTATATCTCTTATGCTTATATGATATGTAGCATACATTGATGATTAATAGATATAAGTATTGTTGCTAGTTTTATGTCTATCTAATCAATAAATCTCATGACATGTGTTTATTCTTATCAAGAATTATTACCTTATAATTGATTAGCTTTCAAGTTTTGGACATCATCAAAAAGGAAAAGACTATTGAGAAATTCCTTGATTTGGTGAGTCAAAACTTACAAATAGAGATGTGTGTTTTGGTAACCATACTTGTGTGCAAGCATGTTAGGCAACTTGAAACTCTTTGAAGCTAAGCTTAACTTCTTGATGAGACATTTAGAAGTTGTAAGAAGAGTTCATGATCTTAGGTGAGATCATGTCAAATGTTCTAAAACTAACTTCAAAAGTTTTAGTCAAAGACATGATAGGATTAAGGTAAGCTCAAGGTGAAGGCTTGAAGACTAAAGACTTGCTATCATTTGGAATCAAATGTTCTTGTTAATTTAAAGTATCTAGTCATAGTCAACCCTTACTTAGTATAAACATTAGAAACATGTTTAGTATAAGTTATTATTGTACTTATTGGTCATTGATAACATCCTATTTGTAACACATGTTGCTACAAATCCAATGGATAAGGTTTCACCTGAAGTAAGGCAAGCTAAAGATAAGAAACTAACAAGGAAGCTAGGAGTTGTATCACGATCTTTCCATTCATACTTCCTAGGTCATTTTGAGTGTTTTACTTTGACAATTATTATTTGCATGTCTTTCTCAGCACTTCATTGTAACCAAAGATTTTTTTTTCATTCCTATCTTAACATTTTAAGCATACTTTTGTAGATCAGATTGTAGAATACTCTCTACCATTTGTTTATTTGCTTTTTTACTTTGAATAGATTTAGGTTTTTTGTACAAAGAAAATTGCAATTTGCAATGTGCTACTATATGAGACTATCAAGATTGTCATCCTAAGGAACTTTTTATATTTACCATGCATACTCCTTATTTTCATTTTAGACCTCTATAGGGTTTCATTCACATATTCAATATTCTTATATTTTTAATAATTCTACTTTAATATTTCATATGTAACACATTGACATTGATGTGTTAGGCGTTTTTTCATAATCTAACTAGCTTGTTTCATTTTGGAAGCAACTTTTAATATTATCACTTTGTTTAGAACATTTCCTACCTTTGCATCTATTGGTTTTATTTCTAGTTTAATTCTTAGGTTCCTAGTTTTTGTTTCTATTAGTTGGCTATTTCATTGGTTTACATCCTTTTACTTTCCTTCTACCTATTTTTCCATATCATGATGCCCACTCATCATAGAGGCAAGTATGGTAGATGTCGTATTGTGTTTAATGTTTTGTTCATACCTAATGAGTTTGTTGTAACCTAACTTAGGACATCATGATGTTGGCATGACCAATTCATGATCATTATCACAAATCTAGGCTAAGTTACATTGAAACTTTTAGATTATAATTGATGAAACTTGATATGTCAAGTAGCTAAGTCGTGGGAATATGATGAAGCATCATTTTGTTAAGTGTATTAGTCAACTAAGATATCATAGCTGCTATATTGTAGATGCTACATCGCATCTACCTTGTAGCATCATCGTCGATGCATCTCAATTGGCTGCTACATCATAGATGTCACATCACATCTATTATATTGTAGATGCTATATCACATCTCCTTAACTTAGCTGTCTTGATGCATCCTCATTGACACAGCCAAATGAGTTAACACATCTTCATCGATGCAATGTCTATATTTGCCTATAAATATGCAAGTACTTGCTATGTATTTGGTATCATTTGATCAATAGTGTAGCGACTCTTGCAATTTTATTTTGTAATCTTAGCAAATAGTTCATGAGTGCCTGTAGTGTAGACTTGAGTTAGTTGTACAACATCTTATTTGAGTGGCATTATGCCTAGACATATTCCATGAACAATAATAAGATGAAGATTGATTCATATTCATTGCAACACTTTGACTTAGAATAGATATACTTTTAATGCAATTTACTTTCTATGTACTTAGTTAATATTTACATTTCTATACACATTAATCAATCGATGGAATGAGTGCGATCAATTTCAAGTGTAAATATGTATTTTCTTGGTAATCCTAATAGTGTTATTGTTTAGTTCACCCAATAGCATAATACTTGGTAATCCTAGTAGTGTATACGTGAGTTCAAGACATGTACGATCAGTTGGGGATGGACACTCATCATCTTTAGAATAGTTTTATATTTAATTTTATTATTAATTAGATTAAATTATTACTTTCTATGTTATTATTCAATTAGTTTAAGGCCTTAGCAACATCAATAATCATATGCCTCACTTTGGACTAACTAGTCCAAGTAAGAAAATAGAAACCTATAATTAATGCTTAACAATCTAGATACTACGCTAGTTCCATCTACAAAACTTAACTAGATTTCACATGAACACTCATGATTCATATGGTTGGGCATAGAGAATACCTGTTGCTCATCAGTGATGAAAGTTGTAATATCCTATACAAGTTAAAAATTGAATCTTGATGACATTTAGCATAAAAAAGGAGCTAAAAATAGTAATTTAAACTTGGACATATGTCAAAAAGAGAGATAATTAATTTCAAACTTAAATTGAAAAAAGTGAGGGTTTTTCCAACTCAATAAACTTGACTATAAAGGGAAAGGGAAAGTGTGTGAACTAGTAGTTTTTATTTGGCCATGAATTTTAGAGGTTTAGGAAGTATATATTGGAAGAAACTTCCTCATTATAGATACAAGAAACTATTAATGAAGTCATGCAAGTAAAACTAAGAGAAACAATGCTTATTATTCATGCCAATAATGAATGAATTGATTCATATTTTAAACTTAGAGAGGATGTTAGTAATTGATTTTGATATTATAGATGGGTGGTGGTGGAAATAAGAGTTCTATTTATGTGTATTATTATTATTATTTATTTTCTAGATATATATTTGTTGTGTATTTTTAATGCTAATCTAGGATGTAGAACATAATCCATGTATTTGATTCACAGCTCTATTATCCTTATACTCAAACTCAATAGGGAGTGTTTATAATTTATTTTCCACTTAGCCTCAATGACAAAATTTTTTTTGCTATCTTTCAAGTATACCTTAGAACATAGGCTAACTTAGAATTCTAGCACTCTAATTAAAGTTTATGCATTATTTTGTATCCTATTGGTACCAAAGTTTTGTTATATAATGTTTGTAACCTTTGGTAGGTATTGTATGATGATTGTCCTTGCTTATCTTGGATATAAGTTGTGGGTTATTTACTTTATCGTACTTATTTATTATTTTTAGCATTGGAACAACTACTATATATTCTAGATTATTTTATATATTTTATTTATGCAAACTAGTTTTGTTTCATATGCTAGCATTCTTATTTCTCAAAAAACTAGGGCAATGTACTAGTATTTATTTATCTGTATGGATGATATTATTTCTTATAGGCATTAATTTTTAAGCATTGAGGATTTATTTATACATAAACTTTAGTAGTGTACAGGTTAGAATTGTACCCAAGAGTTATTATTACTAGATTGTTTATTTATTTTTTCTTTGCTCCTCAAGAATTTGTTGGCCAAGAGCTTTATGTAAGGTTCTTATGTATGTTTATTCCCTTATGCCAACTATTTATTGTTAATATTTTTATTTACTTTGCATACGTTCTTTATGTAAGATCCTAGTAGCCTAAGTTAGACTAGGGAGTTTTACATTTTAGTTATTTGAAATGGCTAGAATGAAGTTAATAACAAGGAGATCAAATAGTATAATGAAAATGATAAAAGAAAAAATTTTCTATTTTTTATGAAGATAGATTTGTAGATGCTAAGGTTGCGTTAATGGGACTTCTTTAAGAAAATTCATCTTAGACAATAGCTTTCCATAACCAGGTTTAAGCAGATTTTCATCTCTTTCAAGTAATTGGTTGACTCTTGATTTTTAATAAATTAACAAGTGCTTGTAGTGCTAGTTAGAGGAGTATTATAATATGAGAATTACTAATTTGAAGAAATGAAAATTTACAACTAGAATTTTGGAGAAGAAGATTAGAATAACTCTTAGAGACAAATTTTTGGTTAAGTTCCCTAGCATTTGATTTATGGATGAGTAACATTTCTTGAAGAGTAAATTAAAATTTTCAAGAAATATAATTTGACATTTACTATGTATAATAATAATGTTCATTTTTCTTCTAAATTTCTTAAGAAAGATATAAAGAGAAACAAACATTTGCTTTTTAAGATTATTATGCATAATTTCATAATGAAGACTACAAAATTTGAATTTGGCACACTCATGCATCTCTATATATGCTAGTTATTGTTTAATTATGAGAACAACTATGAATTTGGAATAGGTCTTTTGTAAAGTATGATGAGAAATTATTGGAGCTAACATATAACTATATGTATATGTTAAACTTAATGTAGCATTGCAAGAAGATAACTTAATAAGATAATGCCATGAAGAACTTAACAATTTATGATAGATTTGTAATGTAAATAAGCTTCATAATCTAATATGACTTAATAAAATAAATCTTCTAAGTAACTTGATTCAGATCTTTTGGTCATAATAGTTGTTACACAATTCTTGACAACCGTTATTATTTTCTTCTCTTCTTTATCAACTTGACTTACTTATTGACTTGCTACTGGCCAAATCTTTAACTTGATAGAGAGTTGTGACTCATAAAAAACATTTATGAATGAATGATTAACTTGATTCAATACAACTTTTTACAAATTAAGACAATGTATGAATTACACTCTACCAATATCTTATAGGAGTATAAGCAATACATTGCTTTGATATAACTTAAGGAAAATATAATAAAGTACAAAAAAAATTATAGCTTGTTACAAATAAGGAAATAAGTTGACTAGATGAGCTTGCTCTCATTAGTATAGTGTTAAATATGACAACTCATAGTAAGCAGACTAGATCTTTAGATTGTATTGTTTTAATCAATGATTTTATTAAAAGTAAAGATAAGGCTATTCCTGCACATTTGTCATTTTTTATAAAAATGAAAATTGGTTCAATTGTGGTCAAGTACAAATTGAAAAAAAAATAATATTGCATAAAGCTAGAGCTTCTAGTAGAAGATCAACCACATGGTTTGATAAAATTGTATCAAAAAGTTAAAACTTATTAATAGGATCATTTCTCTTGTTAATTGCTAGCATCCAAATTTGTAATGCTTAAAATAAAGAAAGAGTAGAGACAAAAATTTGTTGAGGATAAAGCATTATTTCATTAGTACCAACAATAGTATTGATGAGCGGCGAGGTACCCCTACGCTCAACCATACGAATACAAGCATTTCACGCATGATCTGGTCGAATTCCAAGGACTAAGTTCTTATGCACCCTTGTAGAATAAGAACAGGTTGGTTGATCATTGTCTTCCCAAGCTTACCTGTATGTCACGATTCTATGGTTAAGTAATCTTGAGGCATATGATTTTTATAGCTTTTATGTTTTTATGTCCTATGCTAGTAGGGAAGGAGAGAGATAACTAAGTGACTAATTTAACTTAACTACTCATTAACTAAGTTCTAACTAATCCTAACACCAGTATCTGTTCTCGCTTGCCGTACACATCTTGAACTAGTGCAACATTGCTGGGATTACCAAACACTAATCATTACTGGGTTACCAAGCATTACATGCATGCTTGAAGTGGTCATGCTTGTGTAATTTAACAATTTGCTTAATTGATCAAAATGAATTACTGTGCTAATAACAGAAATGTAAAGTGCATAAAATAAAATAAATGCATAAGAAAATAAAATGAAAGAAATGTGTAAGAAAACAAATCTCAAGTGCTGCAACGATGAATCAAAGAGCTCATCTTTATTGCTTTACATAAGGTGTGCTCAGGTACACAATGCTCGAATAAAGATCCATCCATACTTAGACCTCCTATTGTAGCCACTTGAAAAATACTCTAACTTTCAAACAGACTACAAGAGTTTCGCTACTTGACTACTAAAAGACTTCCTCCCAATTGTGCGCCTGGGCAGTGTATTTATAGGCTTGCAAGCAACTACTCTAATAATTAGAGTAATTGCTCTAATAATTAGAATAACTACTAAAGTAACCGCTAGAGCAACCACTCTAATAATTAGAATAACTGCTAGAGTAACCACTCTAATAATTAGAGTAACTGCTAGAGTAACCGTTAGAGTAACTACTCTAATAATTATAATAACTGTTAGAGTAACTGCTAGAGTAACTGCTCTTATCATACCCCCACGACTAAATGAAAACTCGTCCCCGAGTATAGAAGAAGAGAAACAAGTTATTTACAAAATATATTAAGTGGATGTGGACTTATTTGACTGACATGCAGAGTGACATAGAGAAAATAGACAAATACAGAAGTGCCCGAGCATACAATATTACAATTACGTACAAAATTGGTGTTCATGACAATTAGGAAAGAACACCAACGAATCCAAAGGACATCCAATCCCTCTTGGCAATAAAAGAATGAGGGAGAGGTAAAAGAGATCTAGTGGTCATGAACAATCTCTCGTGAGTGATATGGTTGCATCCTCCTTGATGACAACATTCTTGCTTCCAATCCACGCTTCCCACTACAATCACAATAAAACCAAGGATTAGTATATATAATACATAAATAATGGCTGAATGCCTTGTCTCATCGGTGATTTTATCTAGCCAAGTTGTGATTGTGATAGATTGCTTGCTTGATATTATTAGTGAAAAGACTGATGAATGGGTTAAATAATAGAAGCAATCCATATAATTTAGAGAAAGCTTGACACAAGGAGTAGTGGAAAGAGGGTATTCACAACAATAAAAAGGAATTCATTACAAAAAGTTGTGAAGGTGCATACAATTTGGATGACATGGATGGGGTAAATAAAAAGAATTTGATTGTAACAATGTCTAACGGTAAAGAACTTAACTTAACCAAACCAAAAGATATGCAAGTGGGTCCTCCCCAAAGCAGGCTCATGTCCTTTATGCCCTGACAAACCTACAAACCAAAGAGTTCGTAGGCTCTAGGAATGTCATTTGGAAGCAAGAGTTAAGAACTTACCCACAAGAATTCACCAAAGAAAAATAATCATCAACCTAGAACGGACTAATGATAAAAATGGCAATGAGGTGGAAAATGGGAAGAAAGATGGAGAGGGGAGAATTGAATGGAATCCCAAGAACAAGGTTGTGCAAAGCCCCTTGTGTATTTCATGGTTAAGATAACTGAGTAGAACTCATTCCAAATCCAGACTCAAACCAACCACATTCAGTGACCTCACATTAATACACTTGGCCAATCCATCCTTTTGAGGCAACAATAATGCTTCCACAAAGAGTGACCACCATCCCAAGGAGAGTGAGATGGAAAAGTAGGAAGTGAGAAAGGGCATTAGTTAGAGGAAACCTTCAAGCATGGGTAACATGTCTTTCTAGTGCCATAACCAGCACTTGTAGCCCATATTGCTTTATTATGTTTAAGGGGTGTGCTTTGAATTCTCACCTTTTTCTCTTTTTTCTCTCTTTTTTTTTATGTTTATGCATGAGAACCACAGCATGCAAAGAATTATTTTTATTCACTCGACTTCCTGATATTTGAACAATGTCAGAATGACAAAAAACCCAAGAAAAAGCATCCAAGCACCCAAGAGAATGGCCAGCACCAATGCATCGAATCCCCTTGAAGTCACACCCTTTTCATCCTTTGAGTCTTTCCTTGGTTTGAAAAATATGTAGCCACTAATTCATTAACAAGTTTACTTAGAAAAAGGGGACTATACAGTTCCAAGCCAAAGGAGACCATAGAGTTTTATGGATGAGTGGACGACGTGGACTCATTGCCTATTTTACCAAAAGAACCAGACCTTAATATTAGCATCATAATTCAAAGGTAAAAACAAAACATTAGCAATCAATATGATATAATTCAATCCACCATCATGAGCACTTATTAGATGACAAATAAAAGTAAATCAAGCAAATAGAGAAATAGTAAAAACATAAATGATGGTGTAAAACAAAAATAAGACAAGTTGAAAGAATGTGTAAAACAAAAAATGTGTAAAACAAAAATTCAAAAGAATTGAGGGCCTAGACCGGTTAGCATAGGTGGCCATCTCCCCCATGACTAAGTTAGAAGGAGGAGATTCGAAATAGTGAGCAAGGTTGTCCATCAAGAGAGGTAGCATGTGTACTGGTTGTCCTAAGCTCTTGGAAAGGTTTGGTTTGTTGCACATTCACCAAAAATTTTTTATCTGGGCTCTTAGGTTTGTATATTGTCATGGCCCCTAAAGGAAAAGTTGCATAAATAATATAAGGTCCTTCCCATAGTGTTTGAAATTTAGTACGTTGTGGCACATGTGTGGGATTCCAATAGAGAACCTTATCTCCTGGCCAATATTTAACTTTCCTAGTTCTTAGGTCATGACATTGTTTATTGAATGCCTTGTGCAATTTGTTAGATGATAGGGCAACCAATCAGTTTTCATCTAGCAAGTTAAGGGTTACTAACCATTGTTTCTGGGCTAGATCAAGGTCAAGGTTGAGGTCACATGTTGTGGATAATGTACGGAGCTTAATTTGAATGGGAAGCATTGGTAATTTACCATACACTAACTCATAGGGAGAGTAGCCTGTAGGGAGTTTCCATGTGGAGTGGTATGTTCAAAGAGCATCATTTAGTTTAGTGCTCCAGTCTTGCCTAAAATTGCTAATGGTTCTTATCAATATCTTCATAATCTCCCTATTGGTGACTTCTGCTTGACCATTTGCTTGAGGGTGGTATGGTGTAGTCAATTTATGCTTAACCCCTAAGCATTGCCTTAATTTCTGAAAAGTTGCACCTGTGAAGTATGTACCATTGTCTGAAATAAGTACACGCAGCACACCAAAACTATTTATGATTTGTTGTTGAACAAATCATGCAACTGTAGATGATGTACAATCTTTAACAGTAGTTGCTTCGGCCTATTTTGTTAGGTAATCAATGGCAACAATAATATAAGCTTCGGCCTATTAGACATTGGTGTAATCAGCTCCATAAAATCAATTCCCCAAATGTCGAAGGGTTCTAATGGTTGAATCCATTTTTGTAGACCCTCCATTCTAGCAATCATTCCCCCATCATGTTAACAATGCTCACAAGATTGAACGAAACAATGGACGTCCAGAAATAATGTAGGCCAATAATATCCTGTAAGTAGGACCTTGATGGTCATTCATCTCCCAGCATAATGACCCCCACAAGGACCCTCATGAGCATCTTGGAGAACTTGCAGTTGATCTATATCAAGAACACAACATCAAACCAAGCCATTGGGACACACTTTGTAAAGTTGCCCATTGATCTCCATAAAGTACTTAGCTTGATGAAGAAATTGTTGTTTCTTCTTAAGGTTTAACTCTTATGGTGTTTGTTGGGTGAGGAGACAGGTAAGAATGCTACTATAATAGTTTGTCTCCATGGGTGATTGATTATTCACTTCACCAGCAAAGAGGATTTCATTAGGAAAATGATCAAAAATTGGATAATCATCCTCTTTGTTGTCCCATTGTAACCGAGATAAATGATCAGCAACTACATTCTCAGTGCCCTTGCGATCGATCATCATTAAATTGAACTCTTGTAAGATCACAAGACATCATATGATACAAGTTCTTACCATTGGCTTATTCATGAGGAACCAGATTGCACTATGATCTGTATGTATATATACTTTATATCCCAATACATAATGTCTAAACTTTTCTAGTGAAAATACTACAACCATTAATTCTTTCTCTGTGGTAGTGTAGTTAAGTTGTGCACCATCGATACTTCTACTTGCATAGTGGATGTAATAAGGATGCTTTTGGTCATCTAACTGTGTAAGTATGGCTCCTAAAGCATAGTTGGATTCATTAGTCACGATATGGAATGGTTTGGACTAGTCAGGAGCTTGCAGAATGGGTGTTTCTACTAGCTTCTGTTTCAGAGTTTGGAAAGCTAATTCGCATTCCCTGGTCCACTCGAAAGGTACATCCTTTTTCGTTAATTCTACCAATGGTTTGTCAACCTTTGAAAAGTTCTCAATAAATCTCCTATAGTAGCCAGTATATCCAAGGAATGATCGAATATCTTTCACAATTTCTAGTTGATGGGTAATTCCTTGGATAATTTTGATTTTCTCGAGGTCTACCTCTATCCCTGTGTGTGAGATTTTGTGCCCTAGTACTATGCCTTCTTGGACCATCAAATGGATTTTTTGCCAGTTGAGCCTCAAATTGGTTTCTACACATCTTTTTAACACTTGCTCCAAC
>MNCI01009998.1:92137-107760 GCA_015680685.1 Gnetum montanum | reverse complement strand
GAAACCTGAATCCAAAAGAGCCTTGCATGGGACATTTTCAGCAATTTGTAAGTATATCAGAGGACTCCCAAGATCAAAGAATTTCCTAGGAAGGTGGCTAGCTTTGATCCAATCGATGATGGCATGTGTTAGCATGACTGTATGCGTTGAGTGTGGTGATTGGGTTGAAGGGGGCTTCGAAGTTTGGATTGATACTGAGGCATCTAAGGAATCAGCTGCTTGTGATTGCAAGGGCTTGGTTGGATTGTTGGTTCTAAAGAAAGGTCTTTTTCATGTGGTTGTTAGAACCAATAGTAGGTTGAGAGTTAACAACCCTCGTGTCATTACATTGCTGTGGCTGGGTAGGGATTTCACCTTCCATCATGGGAGCAAGTGGTAGTGGAGCTATTGGTGGAAGAGATGCAACCGAATGAGAAGGATGATATGCTTGCGGAAATCACCTCTAGAAGAGGGATTCCCATAATACTCATGGGCTTGGTAGTAAGGTTGAGGAGTGACGTGACTAGTAGAGTAACGTGGGGAGATTGGCTGCTGCACATAATATCAATACAGGTCAGGTTACCGGTAAGAATACTATTGCCTTGGTGGTGGCATTCCCCATAATTGTGGGTGCTGCCATCGTCAATATTGCTCAATCGATTGTGGTGGAGTTCCACTGGGAAAATATGTTAAGGGTTGGTGGAACTACCTTGGGTTACCTTGAGGATAAGGTAATCTTTGGGGTGTTTGCCTTTTGTTTAATCGTGGGTTGAGTACATACACCCCAGACTCTTGCAGATGTGAGATTATAGGGCAACATCTCTTAGGATGGTCATATTGACATATCTCGCATCCACTATCATTGTCTATTTTTGAATCCACAACCTCTTCAATGATGGCAACTTTGCCCTTATCCTTGCTACATGCATGTTCAGCTTCTCTCTTTTTTCTTTTTTCACGATCACTACCTTGCTCTCTAGACATCTCTACTATTTTAAGAATAGTTTGAAATCTAGTGTCTAGGGAATCCCACATTTGCTCTACCTTTGCTGAAACTTCTGATGTCATCTTTTGTATAGGCAAAGTTTTCCTATTCATCATCTCTTCGAGTGGTGACTCTTCTTCATCCTCACAAAATCTTACTCCCCTCTTTCAGAGGGAAGGATCTCAATTATACTCTTCCACACTTTCTCTCTTCCGTANNNNGGATAGTCTCCCTTGGGCATAAGTCCCAAGGGTTCTTCTCGTTTCATGCCTAAGCCCATCCATGAGATGGTGCAGTTGATCCCTTTACGAATAACCATGGCCAGGACAACAATGTAACAGTGCATAGTATTGGCCCATGGAAGCATCCAAGGGTCCATGTCCTCCTTGTTTCTAGCCTTGGATTTGCTTTTTTAGGTTGGACACTCAGGAGTACGTTTAGTACTTATCGTTGAATAATTTTAACATAGTACTCCATCTACGAATAGATTCCAATTCTAAGGACTAGTACCAGCTTTCTGCTTCTTTAACTAGTGTCTGCATGAATAACTTAAGTTTTTTCCATTTGTTCCCTATGTTTTATAAGGCATACGCTTCATGGAATGCTTATAAATGATTTTGAGGATCAGCGTTGTATCCTCCTTCAAATCGTGGGATATTGTTCATATCTAATCTCTTGATCCTACTATCTTTCTTATGCCTTGTTGAAATTCTAATAGCCTCAGTTATGTCAAACATACTTCGAGTAGCGAGGAGGGGTTCATCGTGATTGTCTTGTCCATGGCATCTATGATGCCTACATTGTTCCCTACTCTCCCTTCTTCTATGTTGTGACTCTCTAAAGTGCCCTCCTCCCCTTTCCTAGCTGTTTCGTCTCTAGCTTCCACTTTGCCTACCTTTATCCCCATGGTCTTTTTCTTTATGACTACGTCTGGATATTGGAGAGGGTGAAGGAGATGATGAAGGTGAAGAAGAAGGAGAACTGTTACCATGACGGTGTCTACTACCTTCTCTTCTGCGGTCTCGGCCCCAATTGCGATTGCGATCAGAATGTCCACCTTTATCATGTGTTCGTGTCCCTTTTTTGGACCCTTTGTGCCTATGGGTATTAGAACTTGGGTTATGAATAGTGGAATGAAGGTTCTGATACACAACCCTGTGGCTAAAGTCAAGGGGAGGAACATCGTTATGTGGTCGACTACCTGAGGTAGGTTCACCACCCTCATTTTTGCTCAAGACATGTGGGACATCCTGGGACCACTTACCCTTCAAAGACTTATGATGTCTCTTCTGTTGCAAGTCCCTTTGACTTTGTGCCTTTGTGGGACGGTATTCTCTTGAGTCATGGTCTTGCACAACGTATTCAGTGTGTAAGTGTGACATGCCAATTCGTGTAAGAGCATGAAGAAGCATGCTCGGGACTGAATGATCGAGAGGTAACACTATGTTACCTTGTAAGTCTCGCCAACGTAGTTGTTCATCTTGATGGAGGATAAAGGTAAAGTCTAGTATATACTCATTAGGATGAATATATACCACTCGAACTTGTGGAGGGATTGGCAAATCAACGTCATGTGTATTATGCCACCGATTGTTTCCTGTTTCAGACCTAGGCAGTGAGGTGCTTTCATATGAAGAAGGAGACATACTTGTCTATTTAGTGTGCAACGTATTCTTGTTTATTATTTTCTCAACCAACCATAAGGGTTCGTTCCAACGATGTAAATGATTTCCTATGTTCTAGTTAGTGCACAAACAATTAAGTCCCCGACAACGGTGCCAATGATGAGCGGCGAGGTACCCCTACGCTCAACCATATGAATACGAGCGTTTCATGCATGATCTGGTCGAATTTCAAGGACTAAGTGCTTATGTACCCTTTTGGAACAAGGATGGGTTGGTTGATCATTGTCTTCCCAAGCTTACCTATATGTCATAATTCTATGGTTAAGTAACCTTGAGGCATATGATTTTTATAGCTTTTATGTTTTTATGTCCTGCGCTAGTAGGGAAGGAGAGAGGTAACTAAGTGACTAATTTAACTTAACTACTCATTAACTAAGTTCTAACTAATCCTAACACCAGCATCCATTCTCGCTTGTTGTAGACATCCTAAACCAGTGCAACACTGCTGGGATTACCAAACGCTAATCGCTAATTGTTACTGGGTTACCAAGCAATACACGCATGCTCAAAGCGATCGTGCTTGTGTAATTTAACGATTTGCTTAATTGATCAAAATGAATTGTTGTGCTAATAACAAAAATGTAAAGTGCATAAAATAAAATAAAATAAAATAAATGCATAAGAAAATGAAATAAAAGAAATGCGTAAGAAAAAAAATCTCAAGTGCTGCAAGGATGAATTAAAGAGCTCGTCTTTATTGCCATACACAAGGTGTGCTCAGGTACACAATGCTCGAATAAAGATCCATCCATCTTAGACCTCCTATTGTAGCCACTTGAAAAATACTCTAACTTTCAAACAGACTACAAGAGTTTCGCTACTTGACTGCTAAAAGACTTCCTCCCAATTGTGCGCCTGGGCAATGTATTTATAGGCTTCGGAGCAACTACTCTAATAATTAGAGTAACCGCTCTAATAATTAGAATAACTGCTAAAGTAACTGCTAGAGTAACTACTCTAATAATTAGAATAACTGCTAAAGTAACCGCTAGAGTAACCACTCTAATAATTAGAATAACTGCTAGAGTAACCACTAGAGTAACCACTCTAATAATTACAGTAAATGCTAGAGTAACCACTCTAATAATTACAGTAAATGCTAGAGTAACCGCTAGAGTAACTACTCTAATAATTAGAACAACTGCTAGAGTAACCGCTCTCATCAAGTACAATACCTAATGAAGGAAACCTTTAATTCATTTGTGGATTCACTTCTCATAGACATAAACATTCTATGATAATGAAGTAATCTCCATTTCTACCATGGAGCCATGAGTAGCCTCTACACATTTGCCATTGATAAAATCAATCTCTTAAATAAATTAATTTCGTAGATAGAAGAAATCTTGAAAAAGTGAAAAAGGTACCAAAAACATACTCAAAGAAAATTGAAATTTAAGGAAAGGATAGAAAAAAGTTAGTAAACTACTTACATGATGTAGATATTGCTAAATAAAAGTTCAATATTAATTTTTAATTTTCTCATTTTCTTACATTGAATTATTATACCTTTTGTAATTGAATTATTCCATTGTTGTTTGTTGAAGTATTAAGAGTTTGATTATATTTGCTTTGAGAAACCCTTAGAGAGTTATAAATGACTATTTTCATTTCTAAGTTAAATTTATTTTCATATACTATAGGGCAAGTCATAAATTGATCCACATCTGTTATGTGGCGGATGCATGGCATACATACATACCCATACAAAGTGCTCTAGCTTAAAAAAATTCCAAGTATATGTGATAATAGATATAAAATTTGTAAAATTAAGGAATCAAACACTTAACCTTGCACTTATTATTGCAATTGCATACCATTGTTCGATGCAAGTTGATTTACACAAAATATTTTTTGTAATATTTAAACATATATTCCTGCTAGCTACAGCCAAAATTTATTGATTTTTGTTTTATATTCATAATTTCCTAGGTCCTACCCCTGCTAGCTACAGCCAAAATTTATTGATTTTTGTTTTATATTCATAATTTCCTAAAATTTATTGATTTTTGTTTTATATTCATAATTTCCTAGGTCCTACCCCTGCCTGCCGGTAGGAGCCCATTGGCAGACAGGGGTGGAACCCAAGGACACACATAAGCATGGTCAAAATGATCATAAAATGTACATGGATGAATTACATAGAAATGACCCCGTTGTGGATGGGTTTATGGTTTTCCTATACTACAGCATTCTATTTTAATTTTTAATTTCTAAATTAGACCCAGACAGAATCAGAGCTACAATGTAAGCACCGAACTAGAATCAGAGTTGGCACTCGGCACAATCTTTTCGTACATAACATCAAATAAAGAACGGCAGCCACAGCACCACAGTGTAAAGAGGCCAAAAAGCAGGTACACGTCACCACGTGCCATTCATTTGTCTGAATCCTTGCTTTTTCAATGCTCAGGAAAGCAATTCTGTTTGTTTCACACGGATACAGACAAGAGCCTGTTTGGAAAGGGACAAAATAAAGAACAAATACGAGAACAGACATTTCTGCAAAATTCAGCAAGTCTTGTACACCATGAATTACATACAACCATATCTTACCAAGAAATTTCATCACGGACGACCCAGCTGCTGCTTCGGTGAAGCTAAAAATGCTCCAAAACGGAAGCAGGGAAAACAGTCAAAGTAATTATGTCCGAAATTTCATTTCAGGCATGCCGCTTCTTAATTACAAATGCCCATGTTATTATTTGGATTTACTTCACGATATCTAAGACAGAACCAGACCCAGACCCAGACCCAGACCCAGTGGTGACTGGTAACCAATTACCAAAAGCCTGTGCTTCAGCGCATCCATGATAAACAAAAACCAATAACAGTATTACATACAGTTGTGAGAACACTACCTTAGTACTTAATATTTGGTTAGGGGTATAGGGAAAGGCTGTACCAAAATTCCGCCATGGCAGCGGAGTTCGGAGCTGTGAGAGAGTGAGTGAGTGAGAGTATACGAGGGGCTGCTGCTGCTGCAATGGTGAGTTGAGACTTGAAACAGACGATGTTGGTATCAAAATTTGGGTGGCAACACAGAAAGCAATAATCAAGGACGTCCTCAGGTGCACGTTTAAGGAAGAAGCAGATAAAGGGCTGGGCACAGACGACAGGAGGGATAACCAGAAGCAAAGCAGCAACAGCAGCATGGTCAGAATTACATGGCCTGTTCAAAAACATGGATTTTCTTGCAATTCACGGCATATACACTTGATCCAGTTACCCGTGCCCTAAGACCTAAACAGTGAACCAGTCAGTCTGTGATATGAACACGGTCTTGGAGGACGAGGGCATCCATCTGGCTATCCACGGAGGCGACTTTGGAGAAGTTCCGGCCAATCGATCTGTGCAGCGGCCGCGACGGATGAGAATCGATGCAGAGCAAATCGAAGGCCTCGGACGTGACGGGCTTGGTATGATGGACGTCGGCGGGCGGCAAGAAATCCTCGCCGGAGAGGCCGGCGACGTTGAAGGCGGCCTCCTGGATGTGCCAGGCCTCCTCCATTCTGGTTCTGGTGTGGGTCGCAGGTCCGTCGCCGTACTTGTAGAGGTTGAGCAGGCTGCGTCCGGCGTGAGCCACCATTACAGCGCCGTCGACGCAGCGGTAATCGCCGAGACGGGATTCAAGCTTCGTCTCCCAATTGTCGAACTCGCCGGCCGAGCTCTGCAATCGCAGGAGAATCGTGTCCTCCAGACGCAGCAGCAGGCCTGTGCGTTGGCTGAAGTAGCCTACCACCTCGTGCTTCATGATCTGAGCCACGGAGCCGCTGCGCGAACCCAGCGTCGCTACGTCCGCCGCGACCTTCAGCAGGAAGCACATCTCTTCCTCCTCGTCGCCGTCGTCCACCTTCTTCTCCCCGATGCACCGCGCCTTCGAAAACAGATTCGCGGTGCTCCGGGGATCCAATCCCTGCACATCACCACACAGGGACGACGCTCAATCCTCTTTACGTGTTCCGATTTTTTGTTCAAGATTTCTAAGAATCATACTCATTCATCCCATGACTTGCCATTGCCGTTGATTCCTCAAGGATTTCAGAGAATAAATAGTGTATTATAATCAGGCGTTGCCCTGGTTCATTTTTGCTCAGCTAAGAAAAAATTTTATGTACATTACTACCAGAATCCCTGTCTTTCCATACAATGAAGTATTAGGAGCGGATTCCTGTACTGTATGCAAAATGTTTCCGGAAAGTAAAAAAGTTGGGCAACAGGTTCGATTCTAAGTATAACTTATTTGTTTATCTTTAACCGTTGCTAGTTGTTCTTAATGTAGGAATTTGCAGTGGTATCATTCAGCAGAGAACTTTTTGGCCGCAGGCAAGAGCTTAATGACAAAAGTAGTAATAAAAACTTAAGTACCAGGTTTGAATATAGGGGCTAAGAATTTTAAAGCGTGTAAGAGGTTTGATTGTACTGTGAAGAATTCTGCACCTAGCCTGACAGGCATACCGCATACTTAAATTGATCTACAACTACTTTAGCTTGAATTAACTGTATATTTATAAGTTTTATAATCTTTTCATTTTCTTTAACAAAATATCAAATCATAGAAGGAATATACAGAGGATGGAAAAGTTTGGGAAAAATTATATTATCGTATCTTGCAGAGAAATATGGACACTATATTATCGGCGCTTATGGATTATGATCCTTAGGGACTAAATATCATTCATACAAGAAACACTTTACGAATAAAATATGATTTAACATTCAAGATTATGAACGGTAAGACCACATAGCAGAATCCGATAGCATGAGGTGTAGATTCCAGATTAAAAAACGAATTCATGCATATGGAATACCTGAATAGATCTACGAAGGGAGCGGCAGGGGCCACGGCAAGGATGTGCGCCGAGCCAGGCAGTCTGGCGCCACACGCGCTTTCCGTCGCAGCCGAGCGTGAGCTTGTCGCCGGACACAACCAGCTCCATGCTCCACTTTTCCGGCGTCATCTGCCAGAAAACGAAGCAGCCAGCTTCGCCGTATTTTAGCTTCCTAGGTTTGCTCATCTTGCCGTTGCTCTCCAGCAGCGACGCCACCATTTTCACAGATCCCATGGCGTACACCGTGTTGATGGAGTTCAGAGCTTTCACACCGCCGCTAGCCGCTATGTACTGCTGTACAATGTATTGCGCCGTGGACGCTTCCTGCACCGCAGCATAAACCCTAATCAGATCACAATCCATCTGCGATCCGGAATCTTACGTAACAACAAAATGGAATCAATGATATTGAAACTGAGTTACAGAGAATACTCACAGCGGGGTTATTTTGGATAGAGGCGACGGGTTGGTGCGAAAGAGGCACAGGCACGAGAGGGCCGCCGAGAAGGCCGAGGAGAACCTGCAGATCGACGCGGCGGCAGCCCAAGGATGCTTTATCCAACTGCGATTTCATCCAGTGTTTCATGCTGCTCCTCCACGACGACGAAAATGTATGGGATCCCGACGAATGATTCTCCTTGGCGCTCTCACAGTCGCCTCCGTAGAATTCCTCGGGCACTGGCACCTCCAGAACCGTCTCCAGCGACAAGGATTCGCGGCTATCGTCGCTCTCGTATCCGCCAGATTTCCTCATTGCCAGAGAATCTGCTAATCTTACTTGTTCTTGCCCCGGCTTCTGCTTCTGATTCTGTTTCTGCTTCTGTCGATGGTGGCAGCAGCGCGGCCGAAGAGCGTGCGAGAGAGGAGCGAGTACGAAATGGGAAGAGGCGAGGAAAGTGCAAGCACGAACGGCGCAGGGCCAAAAATGCCGACGACCTGCTGCTTCTGCTTCTGAACCCTCTTCTACAGAAAAAGGAGAAGAAGAAGAAGAAACATTGGAGGGGCCTGCCATGGCGTCGTGCGTCCCAGAACTGCAACCGAATCAGCCAAGCCCAATAAAATATTCTGCGTCGCGGATCTGGGCGGTTCCACGATGACTTTAATTATTGGCAGCAGCGGCGTGTGTTGCTAAGATGTATATTTGTTGGCTGTGATTCATGGCCTGCACGTCCAAGGTATTTCGTAAGTATTTGTGCTGCGGACGATCCACACAGTCGCCTTGGCCCCTGATAGTTGGGTCTGAATGGATACATGATTGGGTGCAGGATCGAGTGATTGGAGGTAGGGTTTCGGATTCGACCCCACCACCAACAAGAAGAAGAAATGCTGTGTTTCCTGGATTCTGCTGGCGCCAATCGTCACATTATTTTGCCCTGTTGTTTGTTGCTTTGTTCCTAAGCATTGTCGTTTGCGACGGTAACGTGATTTTTTCCCGCCGGGAATTTGAGTTCGAGCTTGCTCGCAATGATTCGCAAGAAATTAGGCTTTGGGCTCGACTGTAGCAGAATGGGAATGGGGCTTCTTTTGTTATTCTCCGCTTTTTTTGTTTTCCTCTTTTTCTTTTGCGACGCACCAGATTTCCAAGTTCCAACCCACATGCTTGGGAACGCAGTGGAATCAATCATATGAACAATGATTCAAGATATTTGCGTTGGACATGCCAGGGACGCTGCTTTCTTCTTTTGTTTTTCTTTTTTTACTTTTAATTTTTCATTTTGAGTATCAAAGCAGGCATGCAAGGCATGCTAACGGATTTGGCTAGTGTCCTAAAGAATGATTTATATGCCATGTCATCTTTGAATGTTTACAGTTCTTAAAGGGTGGGTAGTGCACGTGGAAAGGTCGGAATGAGACGCACTCCAGGTTGTCTCGTTAAACTATTTTAAGAGTTTAGTTTTCCCAGGCCAGGGCTCACCCTCGTGTTTACACCAAAAACTACAAGCTCCATTTGTTTAAATGTAAAAAACATTAAAAAAAATTGCCGACCCGCTTATATGCATGTTCATCTCATCTGCTCGCCACATGCTTTTGAAGACGGAAAACATTCTCTAAGTACATTGTCACAAGGGGATTCGTTATACATGTTTCAGTAAACATTTTATTTTTCAACTGGATTCCCACGATTGAGCGTAGAAGATAAGAACGGAATGGGATAATTTTGTAATCCACACTGCAATCCATCCTTCATGATGAAATTACTATAATTTTGGCCGAGAGGCCAACTTGTCTCACGATAGGGGAGGGGGGAGTGCATTTGTCGCCCTCCACATAACACAACACGTGCAAGGGAGCCAAACAGTCATTGCATGGGAGTCGAATCTAAAAAGTCAAAAAGCCAAAGAGTCACTGCAGGGGAGCTAAATCTCTATTCGATTGACACCCTTGACCTTTGGGCTCCCCATTCGTCTCTTCGTATTTCCTCATGTGCATGCACCACGTGCAGGGGAGCTGAATCTCTATTCAATTGATACCCTTGACCCTTGGGCTCCCCATTTATTTTTTCGTATTCTCTCATGTGCATGCACCATGTGCAAGGAAGCCAAAGAGTCATTGCAGGGGAGTCGAATCTTTATTCGATTGATGGTCCCGACCCTAGGCTTTCCATTTGTTTCTTCATATTCCCTCACACGTAGGCCCCAACGTGGGTAACCAATGAATATTTATTATTATAAATGATGGGTAATATTGAATAGTTATTATTATTATAAACAGTGATGGTTACAATTATAGTTATTATTATTATAAACGGTGACGGTTACGATTACAGTAATAATGAATATTTTTTATTATAAACAGTGGGCAATAATGAATATTTATTATTAATAAAAATGGTGACGGTTACAATCAAGGTGACGATTAGGGTGATGACGGTTTTGGTGTGGTACAGTATTTATAGATATCGAACTTGGGCATTGATAAGAGCAGTTACTCTAATAATTAGAGTGGTTATTATTAGAGCAGTTATTATAATTATTAGAATGGTTATTATTAGAGAGGCAGTTTCTCTAAAATTAGAGTGGCAGTTTCTCTAAAATTAGAGAGGCAGTTTCTCTAAAATTAGAGAGGCAGTTTTTGTAATTATTAGAGTAGTTGCTCCCAAGCCTATAAATACAGTGCCCAGGCACACAATAGGGAGTAATTTAGAAGAGGAAGTCTTGAAAAAGAAGTCTTGGATGGAAGTTTTTTAACGGAAGNCTTTATTTTATTTTCTTTTGCATTTATTTTATTTTATTTTATGTAGTTTACATTTCTGTTATTAGCACACACAGTACGATCACTTCTAATTGCATGTAACACTTGGTAACCCAGTAATGATTAGCGTTTGGTAATCCCAGTAGTGTTGTGCTGGTTGAAGATGTGTACGGCAAGTGAGAACGGATACTAATGTTAGGATTAGTTAAAGCCTAGTTAATCAGTAGTTAAGTTAAACTAGTCACTTAGTTATCTCTCTCTCCTCCCTTACTAGCGCAGAACATAAAAACATAAAAGCTATAAAAATCATATGCCTTAAGCTTACTTAACCATACAATCGTGACATACAAGAAAGTTTGGGAAGACAATGATCAATCAACCTGTCTTTGTTCCACAAAGGCACATAGGCACTTAGTCCTTAGAATTCGATTGGATCGTGCATGAAACGCTTGTATTCATATGGTTCAGCGTAGGGGTACCTTGCCGCTCATCAGGCATTGTCTTATAAGATTAAGAGGTGCAATATTGGAATTTGTGCATTTTCAAAAACATGGATCCTGCTGCTATTCATCCTAATAGAGAAGGCGAGGAACACTCTCTTCAAGATCAGCAGGAACAATCACCTACTGCAACAAGTAATACAATTCATGGAGGTCATGGCAGTGGGCATACGTGCGGGCATGGTTGAAGAAGAGGACAACCATTGATTATAGAAACTAAAAATCCAAAATCAATGATTGTAGAGGAGAAAAGACGATTTCTAAAATGAGAAGCAAAACAATGTGAATGAGAACGACAACTAATTCTACGAAATTCAGGAGTATGTAATTTATGCTTTTTTTAATATTTCAAAACAAATATTTATCATAGGGAAATCTTTTCATTTTATTTACATACTTACATTGTGATGAGCCGCGATATTGCGTACGCAATATCGTGGCCCACCATAATGTCTATAAATAAAAGGCAACTTTCCCTATTTTAGACACTTAAACTTAGACCCTTAGCCAAATTATAACAGTTTTACCATTCCAGAGTTAGAATAATTTCCATGTGCCCGCAGTAGGAGTCTTAAAGTGAACGGATTTTATTCGAGCAAATTGTACCTGAGCACATATTTAAGGCAATAAAGACAAACTTTCTGATAAACCTTGCAGCATGTGGGCTAAGCTAAATAGGAATTAATTATTTATAAATGTTTAAATGCTTTCCTAGATAATTAATCTTTCTCAACTCTTGACTCTCCTAGTTAAGTGCATTTAGTACAACCGCTTCGAGCACGCGTGAAAAGCTTGGTAACCCAGTAACGAGTAGCGTTGCATTGGTTCAGGGTGTGTGTGGCAAGTGGGAACGGATACTGGTGCTAGGACAATTAGAACTTCATTAGTGAATAGTTAATGAAAGTTAGTCACTTAGTTCTCTTCACCTTCCCCTATTAACATAAGACATTAAAAAGATAAAAGATATAAAAATCATATACCTCAAGCTTACTTAACCATACAACCATGACAATACAAGTAAGTTTCGGACGACAACGATTGATTAACCTTAAGTGTTCCATTGGGGTGCGTAAGCACTTAGTCCTTGGAGTTCAACTGGATCATGCATGAGACGCTCGTATTCGTATGATTGAGTGTAGGGGTACCTCACCACTTATCATTAGCGTCGTTGCCGAGGACTTAGTTGTTTGTGTGCTACGTAGAACATAGGAGATCATTCAGATCGTTGGGATGCTAGAATGAACCCTTAGGATTGATCAAAAGAAAAACAAGACAATGGTAAAACAACACATCGAATAAGACAAAAATGTCTTCTTCTTCACACAAAAGCACTTCACCGCCTAGGACCAACACAATAGATAGTCAGCAGCACAACACAAGTAACCAAGATCCACCAGTTCCTCAACAATTCCGTATGGTATATATTCATCATGATGAATATGTACCCGACTTTACCTTTATTCTCCATCAAGATGAACAACTGTGTTGGAGAGACTTGGAGGGTAACGTAGTGTTGCCTCCAGACCAAGCAGTCCCCAACATGCTTCTTCATGCTCTTGCGCGAGTAGGCATGTCATAGTTATACATGGAATACGTTGCATGTGATTATGACACAAGGTATTACCATCCCACAGAAGCGCAATGTCAAAGGGACTTGCGACATGAGAGATACTATACATCATTGAAGGGATAAGGACCCCATAACGCTCCACCTGTCTTAAGCGAAATTGAGGGTCGTAAACCTATTTTGATAGGTTCTCCAGAAAATAATATTCCCCCTCCTAACGATGGTGAGGAGGTGGTGTATCAAAACCTTCACTCCACAGTTCACAACCCTGGTTCTGATCTCCACGAACACCAAGTGTTCAACGAGGGAACACAAACACATGATAAGGATAGGCAGTTTGATCATAATCACGATCGGGGCTGAGACCACCGAAGAGAAGGTAGGAAACATTGTCATGGCGATGGTTCTCCTTCTTCTTCACCTTCATCGTCACATTCACCCTCTCCTTCAGTATCGGGATGCATTCATAAGGAACCTAACCATGAAGATAAGGGTAAAAAGGGTGAGAAACCTCAACGAGAGAGTCAAGAACGAGGACGAGGGCACTCTAGAGAATCGTGAAATAGAAGAAGGGAGAGTAGGGAACCGCGTAGACATCACAAACGCTATGAACTGAATGACCACGAAGAACCCCTACTTGCAACCCGAAGCATGTTAGATATCACGGAGGTCGTAAGAATTCCCACAAGGCACCAAAAAGATAGCAGGATCAAGAGGTTAGACATGAATAATATCCCATGATTTGAGGGGGGATACAATGCTGATCCTCAAAACCAGTTATAGGCATTTCACGATGCATGTGCCTTGTAGAACATTGAGAATGAATGACAAAAACTAAAGTTGTTCCCAAGGACACTAGTAAAGGAAGCAGAAAGCTGGTACCGGTCCTTAGAACTGAAATATATTTGAAGGTGGAGTATGATGCTAGAACTGTTTAATGATAAGTATCAAATGTACTCCCAGGTGAAACACCATGAAAATTTCGAGGCCTCAACGGTTCAGCAAAATCTTGTGACTTAGGTCAAGATTTGCGACAAGGCGCGGCTCAACAAGTTCCCTTTTCGGTTAAGGGTCGGTTGAGCTACGCTACGTAGCACAACGCAAATAAACTTCAGAAGATAGAACAAGACAAGGGGTGCACGATGGAAAGCCTTCAACTTTGCAAGTTTTCTATGTCCCGAAAATCTTAACTTTTGGCATATTACACTGCATTACGTAACATAGCGTAACGTTGCATAACGGAGCGTAGTGCTTGAAGGCGGTCCATCGTAACAATAGAGATGGTAAAAATTTGAGACTTCGATGGCCCAGCAAAATCTCAAGGCTTAAGCAACGATCTGCAGCATGCCGCACATTTCAATAAGTTTTTTTTTCGGCTAAGAGGCCTATTACGCTGCATTACGCAGTGTAGTGTAATGAACCCCAGAAGAACTGAACAGAAACAAAGGAAGCGCAGCGACAACACTTTAATTTTTGCAAATTTGCTTTTTTTATGCTAAATTATGCTACGTAGCATAATTTAGCATGATGCAGCATAATTTTGCACGATGCAGCGTAATCAAAGAAAAAGCAGTTTCTTGCCAAAGTTCCAACAAGAATGGTTTATGACGTATTACGCCGCAAAGCGTAATATAGAGTAGCGTTGCAGTACTGTCCGAATTCGTCGGTGTAAGGCTGGAATGAAACAAACACCGGATGATCCTTGGAAGAAATACAGAAGACCCTACCTTCGCTTGAGGGAAAGCTGGAATGGACGAAGGTAGAGTACCTTGAATGATCCGCAGACAGATCAAACAAGGACTTCCCCAACGTGCGCACTTTACAATGCGTTGGGTTATACGTAAACAATGCACATTAAACGTAAACCGTAACATAAACAGGCATGATAACGTGAATGTAAATGTAAACTGAAAACAAATAAAACTGCAATAAATCTGGGCAGAATGTAAACTGTTTTATATATAAAAAAAATGATTACAGAGTGCACTGATCAGAACGCAGTTGTGGATTGATCACAAGGAAGCTGTTTAGCCCTGATGGGTGATGATGGGTGCTGGAAGATGCAGGTTTTGAATTGCAGGGAAATGCAGCATCCAAGTCTAATGCCCAGCGTACAGAGGTTGATGCCCAGATTTTTCCAAGTCTCCCAGATTTCAGTTTCTTGTGTCTATTTGTAAAAATTTCCAACCTTAATCTAGTGAAAAATTGGGGTTTTATCAGATCTTGGGCGTTAGATTCAGATCTGGAAGGAGATGAGTGGCTGTGAGGCAAGAAAAATTCAGATCAGGAGACAGGTGGTGCGTTGACCGAGTGTAGGATATGTTACAACTGTACAATGTGTAGCGAGGTGTGCTCAGGGTAAATAGGTGAAAAATGGCCTGTTGGAAGCCCAAAATGAAGTTTTTGAAGCCTGTGACCTTGTAGGATTGTTGCCCATGTCCTGAAGATTGATTTCATGCTGAAAATTTGCCCAAAAGTGCTTGATTTGCCCAGTTCTTGGTGGTATACGTTGGGCTATACGCTGGCCAGCGTACATCAAAGTGTACCCAGCGTATACACATGAAAATGCATCATTTCAAGGTCAAAACTTGATTTTTAGGTGCCTATGATGATGCCCAATAGTTTCCCTACTTCCAGGAGTCAATTTCAGGTGAAAATCTTGCTCTTTGGTGCCTGTTTTGGGCCATTTTTGGTGGTGTACGCTAGGCTGTACACTGGCCAGCGTACAACAAGATGTACCTAACGTACACACATAAAAATGCATCATTTCAAGGTTAAAACTTGATTTTCAGGTGCCTGTGATGATGCCCAATAGTTGCCCTACCTCTGGGAGTCAATTTTAGGTGAAAATATTGCTCTTTAGTGCCTATTTTGGGCCGTTTT
>MNCI01009998.1:48192-92034 GCA_015680685.1 Gnetum montanum | reverse complement strand
GGTCCAGACACTCAATTCTGGCATGTTTTAACTCATTTTTGGGGCCCAAAAGTTGCTATACGCTGGGCTGTACGTTGGCCAGCGTACACCAAGGTGTGCCTAGTGTATACACATGAAACTACATCATTTAGGACCCAAAATTGAATTTTCAGGAGGCCAGGAGCCATTGGGGACCTTGGGGAAGGTCATGGGGGATCTAGACACTCAATTCTAGCATGTTTTGGCTCATTTTTGGGGCTCAAAAGTTGTTGTACGCTAGGCTATACGTTGGCCAGCGTACACCAAGGTGTGCCCAGAGTATACTTGATCAAAACCAAGTATTTTGAACCTAAAACTTGAAATTCTTGATGCTGGATGTTGATGTAGTCACCTGTGGGTCCCGAGGAACTCTTTATTATTCAATTATGCTCCATTTGATGCTGTTTTTGAGGCTTTCAAGCTTGGTCATGCTGAGGACCAACATGACTTAGCTCAATTTATGTCTACAAGTGTTAGTCAAAAATTTTTGTGGTGTTTCATTGGCCCCTCTTTGTTGACGCTTGGAGGAATTAACCTGAGAGGCGTCGACAAAGAAGTACAAAACACCACAAGCAAACTGGTAGTAAGCATTGTCCTTTGGCACTTGGCCAGATGTCATCGTACCATGTTCAAAAGTACCTGGGATTGGGAAATGAAGTTTTGAGATGATATCTAGAGGAAATGTTTGCAACTGTGGGATTGGGAATTGATCAAGGGATTGTGCTGGTGTGGGAGAGAAGTATTCATCTTGTGCAAACAAGTCATGTTGTTCCTTGTCGATGGCCAATATTTGGTAGACTTGGAACCAAGGCATGAGGAGTACGTCCTTTGGAGGAATGAGACTTTTGTATCATGTTTGAGAGAACTCGTTGTCACAACCAAAGCCACGTGATGAGGTGATGCATTCTTTGGAGAAATAGGACCCTTGTGGAGTGTCTAAGGAAATCCATTATCCGATAGACAAAACCACGCAGTGAGGTGAAACATGATGGTTTGAGACACGAGTATTTCTTTCCAAGACAACTGCCTTCCCACCTGGGGCTTGTATGGGAAGTGCCAAGGGTCTTGTGGTTCATTTTGCTCTTTGCTCTTTGATCTTTTCTTTTTCTTTTTATTTTTATTTTTTTTTGTTTTTGGAAAGAGCTTTCTTTCAATTTTGCACTGATGCTCATGTGCCGTGTTGTGTGTTGCAACTGCTTGGGAGTGTTGCAGCGTGCAACAGTGTGCTCAAAGTTTTGGGGTGTACTGGGTGTATCTGGGAACTATAATCAGGTAGGAAAGGGAACGAGAGTGTTGGGGAAATGGAGAATGTATTGGGAACTGGGAATGTACTTTTGAACAGATTGATTAACCTAGTTGCGTGCGTCAGAAACAATGTGGCACCTTGTTACCGTGATGAAGTGTATCCGTGTACGAGCACCATTGGGTGTCATCCTGCAAACATAACTCCAAGAAGACAAGAAAATCGCAAGTGAATGAGTTAGTGAACACTTTAGACATGAATGTGGCCGATGCAAATGGAGGCACCATGTGAAACTTAAGGCAAACAAAATGAGCAGAAATAGTGTTGTTAGAGCTGTTGTGATGAATGATGTGGTAGGCGTTGATGAAGAAATGTCATGAATTATAGCATCAGATGAATGTGCCAGATATGATCTTGCTAGTTTATAGTCTTAGCAGACTGTCATGGGTTAGTTTTACGTCATAACCCATTGGATGTTGCCAGTTTATTGTCGTAGCGGACGGTGCGATGCTAGTTTATAGTCGTGGCAAACTATGAAGAGGCAAGTTAGTTTATAGTCATAGTGGACTCTGGTGAATGAGTGTGACAGTTTAGTGTCATGTTAGATAGAGCTCTATGGTGTCGGTTTACCATCATGATGCCAGGATGTTCTATGGTGCTAGTTTTTTTAAGTCATAGCCTAGGACATTCTATGGTATCAGTTTACCGTCATGAAGCTAGGACGAATTTGTGGTATCAGTTTACCGTCATGAAGCTAGGACAAATCTGTGGTATTAGTTTACCGTCATGATGCTAGGATGAAGTGTGGTACCAGTTTTAAGTCATGATGCCAAGATTGTTTTATGGTACCAGTTTTAGGTCGTGATGCCAGGACCGTCGGTGTGGATCCATGCGTGTGCGTCCGTATGATCTTGTAAACAAAAGCAACTAGAGAAAATAATGTTAAATAGAAACTACAAAAAAATGAGCTGAAATGCACAAGTAAATAGAAAATAATGTGAAAAGGTAGTAGTTTAAGGCCTTTTTGGGCCACATGCAAACGCGTAAGCTAGTACAATGCAAACTAAGGTGACATATGCACAACGAATAAAGGTAAAGAGTGGGTAGGGATCTGACGTGTTTTTGGCTGCAGGGGAGTCTTGATTGTGCGGTTATTTCCTAGCCAGACTTGGTCTAGGAGGTATGCTAGTTTGCTCTGGGAGGCTTTCGATTTTTACCCCTTGTTCGGGCGTTTTAGCTCTAGGTGTTGTGTTTGTTGCTGTGGGTGTTCCATCAAGAGACTCTTCTTTCAAGACTTGTAACATGTCTATGTCGTGGATGGCTTGAAAGGGAGTGTTGTCACCATGTATAATGACTTGTCCACCTTCATATGGAAGGCGGATTTCTTGATGTATCGATGAGGAAACGGCTCGTTGTTGCACTAGCCAAGGTCTGCCAAGAATCATGTTGAAACTAGGCATCTCTTCTATGATAGTGAACTCTGTGTTGGTGGGGAATTGTTCATCTACCACGAAGGCTAGGTTAATCATGCCCTTGACTGTGACACATGATCCATTGAAGGATTTTAGACACGTGGTTTCTATTGGCATGATCTCATCTGCCATGCCTAGTTTGTCGATGATGGAGTATAGAACTACGTTTGTTGTCGCACCATCATCAATGTGTACTCTACAAATGGTACATTGTCCAACACATATACTAATCGACAATGGAGCTGTTGTGACTTCTCCTCGTTCAAGGTTACATTTAACTACATCATCGCGAAAGGCTAAGGTGTTTGAACCCAATCCTTGTGGTGTGTGTTGTGAAATTATTGCATGGATGGATTCCATGTTAGCAGGGATGTCCTCTGTAATAGGAATGGATGCTAACATTTGTGCTAAGGCTTCACGATGGGATGATGATGTCATGACCAGGTCGTACAAGCTCATGGTTGTGTTATTTTGTTTGAGCATTTGTTTCACCTGAGCTAGTGTAGCTACAAAGTCCGTGTTGTTTGCTGTTGTGTTGGTTGCCTTTATATGGGTCGAGGGCTTGGGCCTGGTTTGTTTGGGATTAGGGGTAGGGCCCCTAGCATTCGGTTGTTGTGTACTAGGTGTGGCCTTTACTTCGGCTATGGGTGTTCGTTGTTCGTTTTTCCTCTTTTGCTGCCATTTGGTAGGCTTACCTGTGTTGTTGGCAAGGTTGGCTATTGAGGGAGAAAAGGTTGAGACATTGCCTATGGTTGGGCTCTGGGTAGGTGAGGGGCCATCGCATGGTGGCACCTTCATGACAAATGGTAGTTTGGGAGGAGTCGTTGGTGTTTGACTAGCTTGTTGTGGCACTTTGATGATGAAAGGTTTTTTTGCAGTTGTGGTTAGTGCATCCTACTAGTTTAACATCTTAGCAGAAGTCTGTGGTGGTACTTTGACCGAAAAGGCTGTCTTTGGTGCTTGGAATTGCATTGAATCTTGCCAGTTTAACGTCTTAGCGGATGTGTGAGGTGGTGGTACTTTGACCATGAAAGGTGTCATTGGTGCTCTAGGTGGCACCTTGATGACGATGGGAGGCCCCTTGCTTGTGGAGGCGGAGGGGATTGTTTCCTTTCTGGGAGGCACACGGATCACAAAAGGTTGCTGCATAGGTTTAGGCTTACTATCTATGCCAATGGAGTTTATGACATAGGAGACATCGTCTGTGCTTGGTTGATTCAGGGTGTTGATGTTGAGTTGGCCCTGTTCTATCATTGCTTGTAGATCATCCTGTAATGCACGATAGGTGTCGGTGTTGTGACTGGACATCTGGTGGTAGTGACAGAATTGGTCTAACTTGAAATGTCATGGAACCGGGGGCTCGTTTGGTGCTGCTAAGGTGGGGTTCCGTAGTAGCTCATAGTACTTTTCGTGTCTTCGGCGGGCATTTTCCGCAACTTGTTTGTATTGGATTTGCCCGATTTTGAGGGGTTGCTCTAGTAGTTCAGAGGGTCACGTGGGTAGCGGTGTATACTTAGAGCGATCGTTGCGTTGGAAGTTGGGCCTTGGGGNTAGTTTTGACTTAATGAAGTCATTCACGACTCCCTTCAGAATCGTAAGCAAATACGTTTCAGGGATGGGCTCATGAAGTTCATTAAGGGCCGCACTCCATCGTTGGATGAACTTCTGCACAGGCTCTAGTGGCACTTGTTTCACTTGTATCAGAGTGTCTAGTGTTACTTTATGCTTCAGGTTGTATTTAAACTTGGTAACGAACTAGTGTAAGAGATCCTTCAAAGAGGATATGGAGTTACGAGGCAAGGCTAGGTTCTAGTCTAAGGCTACGCCCATTAAGGACATAGCGAACACGCGTAGGATTGCGTGGGGCCAAGCTTGAAGCAATAGAGTTTCTGATCGAAATGTGACTAAGTGAGCATTCAGGTCTCCCTTTCCGTTGTACTTGGTTAACTGGGGCAGTGTGATTCCCTTAGGTAAAGCTAATGGTGGCACTGAAGAGTTAATTGGATCATCGTGGTAGAAGTCTAGTACTTTAACTACTTCGGTGTTGGCGGTTTTGAGGTGCTTTACCTCATCAGCTAACGCTTGTATCCATTGTTTTGCTTCTGCCCACTCTTGAGTGATAGGTAAATTAGTTGGTTGGAGAGATTGTTGGGCTGTCATTTGTTGCTGTGGAGCAACGTTCAGAGTTTTGGTAGTGGGGTGTGGCATGTTGAAGTGAGTGGGTAGTTGAACAATGGGTATGGTTCCTTGCCTAGCCACAAACTGTGAAGTGACACCCTGAATGTTTAGGGTCGATGCAACGAAAGTGGCCCCATGTGTTTGCACTAGTAGCATGTACTGGGTGGACGTGGATGTGGGTAGTCTCTATTGGGATACCGGTGCTTGTGTGCTCGTTGACATTTGGTGAGTGGCCGTCTGTCCCATGCGAGGGTGGAATGATGGGTTCATGTAGGCATGGGAACTTAGGGTGTGGTATGAATCCTCAAGTTCAAATTGTGCTTCGAAGTGATCTACATCAAGTTGGTTTTGGGACTCCTCAGTGGGTTGCCATGTGTTTTGGCTCATTGCTAGAAGGAGCTGAGAGATGAGTTGGTGATGAGGCTTAGAAAGGGGGATGATGTCATATACAGAGGGGATGAATTCATGACCACCCATGTATATGCACTCATAGTTTTGTTTTGCCTCATGTTCTGTGGTATCAAGGGGAAGGTTGGCCTGAATCTTCACACAGATAAAGTTGTACTGTTCCTGTGTGAGGATTACGAAGGTGCGTGCATTAGAGTTCTGAGATGACTCCATGGTGATGTGTGACGGGGCAGCATACGGGCTGGCTAACAGGTGTCGAGTGTGTTTCGGGCTAAGTGTGTAGTGTGTGAACACTGAAAATTTTTCTAAGTGTCACTAAAAATTTTTCTAAGTGTCCAACGTGTAAACACTGAAAATTTTTCTAAGTGTCCAGCGTGTGAACACTGAAAATTTTTCTAAGTGTCCAGCATGCAAACACTGAAAATTTTTCTAAGTGTCCAACGTGCAAACATTGAAAATTTTTCTAAGTGTCCAGCGTGTAAACATTGAAAATTTTTCTCAGTGTCTAGCGTGTGAACACTGAAAATTTGTCTAAGTGTCGTCAGCGTATACAGCATAAATGGGAGAAAAAATTTTCTAAGTGTTGGAATAGCGTATACAACGTAAATGGGAGAAAAATTTTTCTAAGTGTTGGAACAGTGTATATAGCATAAATAGGCGAAAATTTGGCTAAGTGTTCGAATAGTGTATACAGCATAAATGGGAGAAAATTTTTTCTAAGTGTTGGAATAGTGTATACAGTGTAAATTTGGCTAAGTGTTGGAACAACATATAGGTGGCAGTGTATACACTAGGGTTACAGCGTGCAGATAGAGGTTGTAGCGTGTAGACTGGTGGGTAGCGTATAGGCGCTGGCTGTGGTGTAGATCTGCAATGGCAGGGTGCAGATCTGAAGGGGCAAGACGTAGATCTGCAATGTCTGAGCGTAGATCTGCAATCATAGGGTGCAGATCTGGAGTGACAGGGAGTAGATCTGCAATCACGGAGGCTGGATCTGTAGTTACAATGTGCAGATCTGAAATAATCGGGCGTAGATTTAGAAGAACAGGGTGTAGATCTGCAGTTATAGTGCACAGATCTGAGATAACAAGACACAGATCTGCAATGTTTGAGCATAGATATACAGTCACGGGGTGTAGATCTACAGCAATGGGGCGTAGATCTGGGATGTAGGGAAGCAGCTCTATGCAAATCTAAGTGAAAGCAGGCCCTCCTTCTAGAGCCATTTTCTATATCATCTGAAATCGTTGGTGTAAGGCTAGAATGAAACAAACACCAGATGATCCTCGGAAGAAATACAGAAGACCTTACCTTCGCTTGAGGGCAAGCTGGAATGGACGAAGGCAGAGTGCCTTGAATGGTTCGCACGCGGATCAAACGAGGACTTCCCCAACGTGCGCACTTTGCAATGCGTTGGGTTATACGTAAACAATGCACATTAAACATAAACCGTAATGTAAATAGGCATGATAACGTGAATGTAAATGTAAATTGAAAACAAAGAAAACTGCAATAAATCTGGGCAGAATGTAAATTTTTTGATATATATAAAAAATGATTACAGAGTGCACCGATTAGAACACAGTTGTGGATTGATCACAAGGCAGCTGTTAGCCCCAATGGATGATGATGGGTGCTAGAAGATGCAGGTTTTGGATTGCAGGGAAATGCAGCATCCAAGTCTAATGCCCAGCATACAGCGGTTGATGCCCAGATTTTTCCAAGTCTCCCAAATTCCAGTTTCTTGTGTTTGTTTGTAAATTTTCCAACCTTGATCTAGTAAAAAATTGGGGTTTTATTAGATCTTGGGTGTTAGATTCAGATTTGGAAGGAGATGAGTGGTTGTGAGGTGAGAAAAATTCGGATCGGGAGACAAGTGGTGTGTTGACCAAGTGCAGGATATGTTACAACTGTACAACGTGCAGCGAGGTGTGCTTAGCGTAAATAGGTGAAAAATGGCCTATTGGAAGCCCAAAAATGAAGTTTTTGAAGCCTGTGACCTTGTAGGATTGTTGCCCATGTCCTAAGGATTGATTTCATGCTGAAAATTTACCCGAAAGTGCCTGATTTGCCCTATTCTTGGTGGTATACGCTGGGCTATACGCTGGCTAGCGTACATCAAAGTGTACCCAGCGTATACACATGAAAATGCATCATTTCAAGGTTAAAACTTGATTTTCAAGTGCCTGTGATGATGCCGAATAGTTGCCCTACTTCCAGGAGTCAATTTCAGGTGAAAATCTTGCTCTTCAGTGCCTGTTTTGGGCTATTTTTGGTGGTGTACGCTGGGCTGTATGCTGGCCAACGTACAGCAAGATGTACCCAGCGTACACACATAAAAATGCATCATTTCAAGGTCAAAACTTGATTTTCAGGTGCCTGTGATGATGCCCAACAATTTCCCTACCTCCGAGAGTTGATTTCAAGTGAAAATATTGCTCTTTGGTGCCTGTTTTGGGCCGTTTTTGGTGGTGTACGCTGGGCTGTATGCTGATCAGCGTACACCAAAATGTACCTAGCGTACACACATGAAAATGCATTATTTTGGGCCCAAAATTTGATTTTTAGGAGGCTGGGAGTTGCTGGAGACCTTGGGGAAGGTAATGGGGGGTCTAGATGCTCAATTCTGGCATGTTTGGACTCATTTTTAGGGCCCAAAAGTTGCTATATGCTGGGCTGTAGGCTGGCCAGCGTACACCAAGGTGTGCCCAGCGTATACACATGAAACTGCATCATTTAGGACCCAAAATTGAATTTTCAGGAGGTCGAGAGCCACTGGGGACGTTGGCAAAGGTCATGGGGGGCCCAAACGCTCAATTATAGCATGTTTTGCTTCATTTTTGGGGCTCAAAAGGTGCTGTACGCTAGGCTATACCTTGGCCAACGTACACCAAGGTGTACCCAGAGTATACTTGATCAAAACCAAGTATTTTGAATCCAAGACTTGAAATTCCTGATGCCAGATGCTGATGTAGTCACCTGTGGGTCCCGGGGAACTCTTTCTTGTTCAATTATGCTTCGTTTGATGCTATTTTTGAGGCTTTCAAGCTTGGTCATGCTGGGGACCAACATGACTTAGCTCAATTTCTGTCTACAAGTGTTAGCCAAAATTTTTGTCGCGTTTCAGTTGCAAGCTTCAAACACAATCGCATCAACTCAATGACATCTTATCGGTTTAGGACATGTGTCATCTGAATCGTATTTTTCTCCTTACCATTACCTTATAAATATTCCAGTTGACAAAGATCAAAGGGTTGGCAAAAATGCTCCTAAGATTGACAAATTTTCTCTGTGAGCGATTTTCTTTCCATGGGCAATCGTTGACAACTTTTGGCGAAGATTGATAAAGAACAAAAGGAGGATCAGTGATCGTAAGAACATCGGAGGTGATTGGCAAGAATCCTTGATCAGAAACAGTCGCTAACGGATATTCTGCTTCGGGTCTGACCTCCTTGTACCCAGATTGACTAGAACAAGGTAGATCGACCTTTGCTTGCTTTGTCTTTAAATAGCTTTCTTATTTTTGGCACGTGCTTTTCCTAAATCCAAGTCTACTTGTAATCATTGTATTCAATATATTTTGTTCATGAGTTGAATCCCAGATCTTGAGATTGCCCGCATTCTAAATCTGATCTCTTGTGCTCTATCTATACGAATCTTGCAAATCATTTTAAACCAATTACATGGTTTTCAATTATCTTCGAAGTTAACGATATTATATCTTCTCATAAAGAACCATCATTTTGTCGTCCAAATATCATAAAATTTTTACTGATTAAGTAAGTCCTTGTCTGATCGACAAGACCGTTCAGGGAACCTCGGATTCGTTTTTCTCTAGCATGATCCTTGCACGGATCTGAGGTTAGAACTGTGTATAGGGACTTTCGTTCAGTATTTCCAGCGATCGACGTTTTCCATCATTACAGTTTTCTGGCGCTAGAAGAAGGGCCTCATATCCGATCCGCACTTTACAGGTAGTCTTGTAAGTTGTCTGTACCCATTGTCAATCAACGTAAACGTAATACCTCCAAGGTTGTTTACGGGATTGTGTGGTGCAGATTGGCGCTTTGATGATTTCTTTGAAACCATACAAGATAGAAAGCCCTGATTATTACATTAATTTGCCTTTGCCCTTGCGATCTTTATCCTTATCGTCATTATTTACTAACCATGTAGAGAATGACTACATCAACTACCGCTGTTGACACTGCCAACCTTGAGAATCCTTGGACCATGCAAGTTACGCTTCCTGCGGTCAAGCTGCCAATTAGTCCGATGCGACCATGCCGCTCCCTCAGTTTCCAAAACAAGGAGCCTGAGGGACATGCTTAGCGTAGGGAACACTACAATTTCCTCTGTGCTAAACTAGCAGCAAACCTGCCCATGTATCCACAAGAATTTGAGGAAAAACGAGAGTACGAGTTCATGTATTGGAATGGGAAAGAATTTATTCCTTCACCTAACACCACTGTACCCCTGACAGATCAACAAAAGTGGATCCTAGATCAAATGCTGATGGCTAAGATGTCGCCAGAACAACTAGAGGAGTTGTTCTGTGATGAAACGTTTCATGATGGGCAAGACGATCTAGACTCTCACTCTAAGGGAGGCAGTCATGCTGATTTCACCATGGCCCCTCCCTCCACAATGTCTAGCGTAAATCCATTGTTCATGGTCAACACGTCTTTAACATTATCTAATACCAATTGAGTCCCATACTCGCCGCGCCTACATTTTCTCTCTTCCACTATCCTTCCGGGTGAAGGTCCATCGCAAATCATACCTCAATAGGTGCAATTACCTAATCCATCTCATCGTGCACCTGCACCCATGTCACTACACATACACGCGATACCTACTCCGCAACTACCCGCAACACCTGCCTTCATCCCGACTCATGTGACAGGGCCTACCACTACAGCATGGTGGATTCCAAACATGCCTCTTGTTGCGCATCCTGCGCAAATGCCCCATCATCCCCATAATCAAAGCCAGGTCCCAAGGACGCTAAACCCCATTGCAAGATCGCTGTCCATGCCCCCAGCTACACAAACAGCGTATCCAATGGCGCAACTGATGGTGGTCGCCCCATCCGCACCAACTACCAGATGGTGGATGCCACAAGCAGCACTGCCTATTACCTTCCCGATAGCACCGACCATTGGCCAAACTACTGCCTCCGTTCCGCCAGCCGGTGTGGCTCCTCCTGCCGTTCCACAAACGACTTAGTCATCTACAGGTCTGGACCAAGCCTTCCAGCTCATTTAGGCCCTTACAGAAGAGGTTAAGCATCTCAAGGTTGCTGGTTCTGACACGATACAAGTCATGGATTTCTACCATGACAATCTTATTAGTCCAGCAGTCCCTGTCTTGTCGTTGCCACCTAGGATGCCCCTTCCTCATTTTACAAAATACAATGGGGAAGGTGATCCCAACGCTCACCTGGTCACTTTCAGGTCAGAGTCCTTATTACTGCAACAATGGTCACATACTATAATCTGTGTCTTTTCTATGTCCTTAACAGGTAAAGCTCTAGACTGGTATCGAGCACTCCCACGTGCTTCCATCTCAATTTTGGAGGAGTTGTTAACTTAGTTTGTGACCCATTTCAAGTACAACCTGAAGCTGGAAGTCATGCTGGACCAACTCATGGGAGTTAAGCAAGACCCGCTCGAGTCGGTCCAAAAGTTCATATAGCGGTGGAGTGCCACCTTGAACGAAATCCGCGAACCCATCGCAGAGGTCCATCTACTGGCAATCTTCAAGGGGGGAGTTAACGACTTTATCAAGTCTAAGCTATACTACCTCACTCCTCGCTTCCTTAGCTAAGCCTTTGCTTAGACTAAGAGCATCCAAGATGCGGTGGAGGCTAGCAAAGATTTGGCGTATGTGGTCTACAAATATGCCCACAGCAAGAGCAGGGATAAAGGGAAAGCTACGACAACAACAGTAGTGGCGGTTGCAGCAGGGGCTAAAAAGAAAAACAACAACAAGAAAACACCTGCGGAGCCTGTTGAGTCGACAACTAGCTCAAATGGTGCTAATCAAGAAGCTTCTTCTACCCTTGAAGCCCCTCCACAGCGGAGGCCTAAGTTTGAGCGTAAGGATCACTCAAATTACGTGACCTTACCTATAAAGTCTTATGAGCTCTTCAAGTGATTACTGGGAACTGGCCACATTCGACACAAGACGGTGTCCGAGGAAGCTCTAAAATGCCACAAGCACCATTGTGAGCTGCTCAAGAACCCCTCCTTAGCCCAACCTAACGAACTGCCAGTTCCCAAGAACTTTAGGCTAGACCGGTTTTGTGACTACCATCAATTGTGTGGCCATGACATGGATTACTGCTTGGCATTGATTGATGACATTCAACGTCTGATCGATCAAGGTAACCTGATCTTATATAGCAGTAGTCTAGCACGCCCAGAAAATCGAGCCATGCATGTGTACTGAGACTCGTTAAATGCAAATGACGCAGGGTACACCATCAACATGGTAGGAGTAGAGGGCGATAGTTAGGCACAACCGAAGCAGCCTTTCGTGTTGTGAACGCATCCTCATTCGTCCCAAACAGTAGGTCCATCAACACCGATGAGTGGTGCTCCAAGGAAACCTTTTATCCTCCGAGCCCCGTCTCAGACCATTGCTTGATAGCTTGTTGTAGGTAAAGCTGTGGCCCAGTCCGTGCCTACGCCCTAAACCCCTCGCTTCTATACCCTTGGCCCCACTTGCTAAAAACGACAAAGTTACACGAACACAACCATCTCCTCCTAGCCAAAAAAACACAGCCCTTGACCAAATGTCACTCCTCCCCAAGAAATTCATCTCTTAGGAAGAATGGAAGAGGAAAAGGGTGACAAGCAGCCAGATCGTGGGAGGGATCTCTTCGATGCCTTTATGCAAGTCAAACAGGCTCTAAAATAAAAAATACAACATTGAGCCTTTATGACTTACTCATGGCGTCACAGAAACATCGTGAGGCTATGGTTTGTATGCTAACGTCCATACCTATGGACAAGAGCCTGCCAGCGGATGAAGAAGCAATTCATTCCATCATGCTTCCCCTCGCCGCTGAAAAACCTAGGCCTACCCTGTTGACTTTTCACGACGAATTCATTAAGGACAACCCTAAAAAGGGTCAGCTGACAACGATGTCCATGTTCATCACCATCCGGGTCGGCCAACATCGAATTCGGAGAGTACATTTAGATGACAGGGCGACCACTAACGTCATCCCATATCCCATAGTGGATACACTAGGCCTAATCAATTAGATTAGTCCTACCACAACGTCGTGTCTAAAGGCGTTCAATGCAGCACGAGTGCAAGTCAAAGGGACAGTGCACATCAACTTTGTGGCAGAGGGGATCAGTTCCCCACAGACGCAACGTTTATTGTCGTCGACGAGATAAAGTAAAATGTAAATTATATCAAGCAAAAGTTTATACAGTAAGTCCTATGCCAATTTTCAATGCAAGTTTATAATCTTGGTAATTGTTAACCCCACACACCCCGCCCCCACACACACCCACCCCACCACCCCCCCTGCTAGCACAAAAAGCAAGCCAGAAACTTGATCATTTGACAAAATCAAGCAACCCAATGACATAATTTTGACCCTCAGTGTTGACATGAACAAACATCTGCCCATAAAAATAAAAATTAAGAAAAAAAAAGGAAGAATAACCATGTACTGGAATGCATACAGGTAAGGCAGGTAGACATGTAAAATGTAAATTAAAGAGATTTATAGCATCAACTATTTTGTCCAACCCTAGATACTTATCTGTACTTGCAAAGCAATATGTACAGTTACCTTTATCTTGAATCTATTACCAATAGACATAGACATAGATGTTTATGGGTTGTCATTTGGAGTGATGGTAAGGTCCTTGTTTCTGAGGTGGTAAGACCTGGGTTTGAGCTTGGGTGCAGTCACTCAAAAAGACATTAAACTTTTGCTCATCTACTAATCCTTTTGGAACCCTGCATTGTGAGATGAGCATTAAGACTCTTGGGTGATGATCCATGACCCAGATACAGTTGTTTAATTTGTTCTGTTTTTCCTACGGTGTACCTTTTTTGTTACGGAGTGGAAGTTGGTTTAAAATTTTATCCTAGGCGTTTCTATCATTGGTATATTTTAAAAGTGAATAATTTGATTCGAATTTGTTTCATAGTTACTTAAACAATTGTGTTGGTTTCTGCACATGCAGCTGTGTCCTTTATATCCACATAATCCCGAGGTGTTGTTACACGACTTGAAATCTCCATCAGAATTGTTAGATTTTGGGGACTTTTCTGATTTTATGGATAGTGGCCTTGGGAGGACACGATTGCATGTTGTCAATCCAGCATTTGATTATATTCCTCCAGAGCTGGTTAGCCTCTTCATTACTGATACGTAAGTGTTTGCTTATACATTTCATTATTGTTTTGATCCATATGTCACAAATATTTACCAGTGAAGTTGAAGAGACAGAATGGTTCCAGCAATCCTTTTTCATTTTTCAGCCATTCACGTTTTATATCACTCTTTTCCTCGATGTGGATCTTAATTTATCTTTTTTCTTTTTAACATGCAGCGGAGGTCACAATCCTTCTTATATGTATCGGTTGATATCAGAGTTCTACACACCTGCTGATTATGTCCTTCAGCAACCACTAGAAACCAAAAAATGAGATGTATTCTTCTTGGTTGATTATGAGGACCTAAGCAGCTTTCCCAAGACTGTTATATAATTTCTAATTCCTTTTTAACTTTTAGAAAAGCTCCATTTTCATGCAAGAACACATCTCATGTTATTCAGCAAATGATGTTGAGGGTTTTGTCATGTTTTGATTTGTAGGAAATGCTTTTGTGACTGGTAACACACAAGGAGGCGGGACAAGTAGGGACACGCAGCAATGCATTGGGCATTGATGTTTTTTTTTTGTTAGGATGAACGGAGTTTTATACTTTTGTAATGAAGAAAACAAATAATGCTGACAATGATATTCTTTCCGTGATCTTTGGTGTTTTGATTTATATGGTAGATTTGTTTTTAAATTAAAAAAAGAAAAAAAGAATTGTATCTCATTTGCAACCATAATAGAAAAAAGGTTAAAGTCATTGAAGCATAATTGGCTTGGGTAGTGCAGGTTTAATTTCAAATTATCCATCCCCTATAGTAGTTTGAAACATATAAAAAAAAAAAATATCGAAACCTTCCTTTTTAGAAGGATGTATCAAATACCATACAAATGCGGTGATAATGAACAAATATGTTAGTAACATATAAAAAGCAAAACATTGGTGTCTTCCTTGATAATGTTAATGATCCCCATTAAATGTGGGAAAGTGAGTGAATTGCATCATGATTTAGATATATTTGCGTTGTGAGCTAAATAATTAATCATTATCATCATTATTTTAGCTTTGTCTTAATGAAATGGGGACATGAAGAGCTAGTTTCTTATTTATTTGTAGCTTTTTTGAATAATCTTTGAGAAATGGGAAAGTGAGTAAATTGCATCATGATTTAGATATATTTGCATTGTGAGCTAAATAATTAATCATTATCATCATTATTTTAGCCTTGTCTTAATGAAATGGGGACATGAAGAGTTAGTTTCTTATTTATTTGTAGCTTTTTTTAAATAATCTTTGATCATTTTTTTCTCATGTATTTTTTGGTCTTCCTTTTGATCGTTTCAATTTTTTCCTTGGAGAAAGAAACTTTATATATGGGAGTCTTATAAATTTCTGGGAGTTGAATTTGTTAGTAATTATAGTTGGAATATCTTTATTGCTCAAAGGTTTTCAAGTGGCATGCAAGCTCTATTTGCTCTAAGAAGTAATTATAGCAAGGAACAAATTTTGGCATGGGAAATTAAGAGGAAACTTTTTTGTAGTCTTGTTCAACTTGTATTATTATATGGGTGCATTGCTTGGAGATCTTTTCTTTCCACACATAATTGGAAAAAATTAGAATATGTTCAAAAACAATTTCTTGTATGTGAATTTTAAGTGAAAATGCATACTTTTTATAATAGCGTATTTTTAAAAACAAATTTGTTTTCTCTTGAAATTGAAACCCTTCATCAATTCATTGCTTATACTAAGAAGTTAAGTCACATGGAGGAAGTTAATTATGCTAAGGAGATAATGAATTCTACATAAGAAAATGGATGCTTGCATCAATAAAAATTATGGCTGCAGTCATAGAATATTGAAATAGAGGATCTTCCTTTAAACAAAATGCTATTTTGGAAAACTATAAAAGAAAAACTCTTGGCTAAAGTTTAGTTGAACACCTTGGGAAAAAAACATTTTTATTTACATTTTGTTAGGGGAGGTTTCTTATCTAGTACTCAAAGGTATCTATTCTTAGCTAGTCCTATTCATTTAAGGAATTGAATTACTAGAGCAAAAATGAGCTTTCATCATATCTTTATTGAGATAGGTTGTTGGATCAATTTACCAAGAGGATCATATTTGTAGACTATGCAAACAAAGCATAGAAGATGAAGAACATATTTAAAAATTTTCCCATCTTTGGCTCACATTTGAAAAAATTATACTATTAATTGTTGATGAGCGGTGGAGCAATCCAACACCCAATCATACAAGTCACATGCATTTCATGCACAACCAGTTCCTAATCCATGGACAAGGCAATGTGATTATGCTAGTAATTGGTCTAAGTTCGAGACTGTTGTCTTCCCATGTGGAGTTAATCAAATCTACGTGTATGGTTTAGCTCTTGATGAGGTATATGATATTGTAATGTTGATAGGCCATTTCTCGTAGCTAAGATGGTAGAGTGGAAATAGTTCTAATTCTAAGGAAAACAACAAATGAATCTAGTCTATTCTAAGGTGATGGATATTCAGTCCTAATTTGTCATACATGCCTTAGACTCATGTAGTTGCCACTAGGGTTACCAAGCATTCCACTACTGGGCGTATGAAGCAATAACACTAATGGGTTACCAGATAACTACACTTAGCACTCAAAACTAGTTGTATCCATACTGCTTAACAACAATGAAAGTAAAGTGCATAGGAAAGTAAACATTAACTAGGAAAGCAATAACTAGTAATCTAAGTAAAAATGATAAAATTATTCTAATTAAACATTAAGAAACTAAGTGAATGTTGCAATGGTGACAAGTAATCTCGATCTTTATTTTCAGTCATGAAATATGTCCAAGTACACTTCACTCGAATAAAGACTTCGTACAATCACTCAACACCGCACTGTGAATATACATTGCTAAGTACTAAGAACTAAAGTCACGCAAACAAACTGCAAGAGTTACACTACTATGTTATGAAAAACTATTGTGGATCTGTGTGCTTAAGTGTTGTATTTATAGGCTAGCATGCATTCTACGATATCACATATACGATAATGTAACATGGGCTACGATATTGGAGCTATAATATCATATATTCGATATTGTAGTTTGCCAAAAATTTGATTTCATCATACCCACACAACTGATTGGAAACTCGTCATCAAGTTAAAACAAAATGAGGATAGAGTTCCTTACAAAATTGAGAGGTAGATTTACATGACACTATTTACATGACATTTTATGCCGCAGTGGTGCTTTACAAAAATGACACAAGACATGATAGCACAAACTTTGACAAAAAACTAAATTTGATAGAGCTTGATGTAGCCTATGTAATGCCTAGTGGTGGTGGCTCTTCCATTGGTTGCTTCCCCTTGTTGTCAAACTTCTAGAATTTGTATTTGTTTAGGAGCACCTGAAGCTTTTCCTTTTCCATTCTTGGGTCATGTACCATCCATGATTATTGTGCAATGTGTGATAGAGCTAGTATATCCCATGGAAATGGCAGCTATGGAAACATCTAATTAGCTTTAATGTTCCATGTCGTAAACTACCTTCTTTCTTCTTCAAAAGCTCTAGCCTTTGCTCATGAGAATCTAACAATCTTCTAGCCAAGCTCACTACTACATCTTTCTGCCCTTGGTAGCCAACCTTTATTGTTTCTAACTCAGAATTTGTCACCTAAATTTTTTGTAAGACATCTTTATGATCTACAAACTCCTTCTTGTGTAGTGCGTACATGGCTACTACTTGCTGTTCCAGTTCATTTTTGGGTCTGCCTATTGTTAACATGGCTAAGTTAGCATAATGAACGTTAGTTAACCCCATGTATTTTTTCAAATCCTCTAACTGTAGGTCTTTATTCTTAACTTCAACCTAGTGGACATGGGCATAATTTTCCAAGATGGATTGCTAGTGTAGATTCTATATTGATATGGAATTGATTCTAGCCTTTACCATTTGGATCTCCTTCTCATTGATTTGCTTATACATCCACACATGGTCATAGAATTGTTCCTTGAGCCATTCATGCTTCTTAGCTTCATTCTTCCACACGTTGATCTTAATAGCTAATTTTTGTCTAATCGTGCATAGCTCCTCCATTAAGAAGGTTATGTTCTTTCTTGCTAAGTGGCTCATGTCTTGGTTAACCCTCATTAGTTGCTCCCTCAACTAATGGATGCTTTCTTCTAGGATGTTCTTTTTCTTTTCAATGTTGGTTAACCTACTGTTATTGGTAGTGAGTTGTTTATTCTCTTCTTCAGCTGCAATAAATGCCTTAGCATGCACATACGTTTATGCTTTTGCTATGGAGGCATTCCACACCACTTTCTCCTTTGCATTCTCCATCTACTTGCTTTGCTTGATTAGGTAGCTAATTTGCTTTGTTCTAAATTACTCTAGCTAGTCAAGCATAATACATTAATTTAGGTCTTTGTGTTTTACCCTCAAGGTCATGAATTCTTCTTGTAATCTCAGAATTTCAGCTTCTGCATGCCCTGCCCTAGTCTTTGCCATGATTACTTTACCCTTTGTTGCTATCAACTTTCACTGCATTGTAGTGACATCACTTGGGATGTCAAAAAGAGTTATCATCTGATGAATCACGGTTAACTAGGCCCCGATATCAGATCCTCGATATCGGGTACGTGATATCGCAGCTTGGATAATGATATTGAATACACAATATCGTGATTCCTATGTAGGCCTATAAATACCACATTCAGGCATACAGGAAAGGAAGAGGGTAGTTAAGTCTTAGAATAGAGTCTTTTTGTCAATTTTCAGTTAATTTTAATTTTTTCCCTAGTGCATGCCCACAGTGTGATTATTGTAATTGTATAGAACCTTTATTCGAGTGTGATGTACTTGGACACACGCACGACTGACAATAAAGATCAAGATAACTCCATCATTCTAGTATTTACTTAGCTTTTAATTACTTAAATTGTTAATTATTACTTATTTTTTTCTTAGATAATATTTCCTTTATTATTATTTACACTTCTTGTTGATTAATGTGGAATGAGTACAACCTAATCACGAACATTTAAGTGCAACTACTTAGTAACCCAGTAGTATATCTAGGAGTGCTCAAGTAATGTGTGCTTGGTAATCCCAGAAGTAGTACACGAGGTCCAAGATGCATATGGATGATTAAGGATGGATGCTCATCGAGCTTAAGCTAGTTTAGATTTTAATTCATGTTTCTTATTAGTTAATCAAGATTATTTTCCATTGTCTCTAGAACTAAATCATAATGTTAGGAATCATATCATACACCTCACTCTAGACTAAACCATACATGACAAAGCAAATACCAGTCCAAGTGGAAAGATAGTGAACTGCAATCAACATGTAACTATCTAGATACCATAACTAGTCCATCTGTGGAGTTTGACCGGATCGTGCATACACACTCATATTCATATGGTTGAGTGTAGGGGTACCTTACCACTCATCATTGGTGTCATTGCCAAGGATGGTGCTAGTTATCTAGATTAGTTATATCATCCAAGATCACTGTAAAGAATCATTAACGATATATCTTTTAGGAAGAAAGTAATTGAATTAAGTCACACATAATTCACAACAATGTCTCTCTCATAAGACTATGATACTGCAACTTCTAACGAGGCAATTCATTGGAGAACCAATGAAATTTATGATGAAAATGAAGTTTGGAGTACTCAATCTTATGTAGGAGTTTCATATGTTCATGGACACCCCAACGATACTCAAGGATTTTTGTCATCCAACTTAGACACCTTTAGTGAGGATGGGACATCCCATGGAACAAGGGGGCCCGCAAGGCCTAGGACCTTCTCAATGGCTAACAAAAGTTTATCTGGGGATGATGGGAAGACTTACAAAAGTCATGATGAGTCTTCCAGTTCTTTCTCTTCCTCTGCTCCTTCAACATTAGGTCATGACATAGATGACCATCTCTCAAGGGGTTAGCATAGAAATAAAAATCAAACCCACAGGTAAGGTAAGAATGTTGACATGAACAAAGACAACATCATCCCAACTCACAAATTCATAACCTACCTAGTGACGATGAACCCCTACTAGCTACTAAGAGTTTAATGCATATACAAGAGGTTGTTTGAATACCTTGCAGGCATCGCAAGGAAAGCCGCCTACCCAGGCTTAATTTAAATAACTTATCCAAGTTTTTCGGAGGCTATGATTTAGATTTGCAACATCACTTACAAGCCTTTTATGATGCCTGTGCATGGAAAAATATTGATAATGGGTGGCAAAAACTTAAGCTCTTCCCTATGACNAATATTGATAATGGGTGGCAAAAACTTAAGCTCTTCCCTATGATACCCATTGGCCAAGCAAAAGTATGGTACAGGTCCTTAAAGCCAAAATCAATTCACAGTTGGCCAACAATGGTAGAACTCTTCATTGAAAGATATCAAACCTATGCAAGAGTGTTATCTTTGAGGAGATAAATCCAAGAATGGAAACAAGGACAACATGAACCCTTGGACATGGCCTTAGAAAGATATTATTCATTGTTAAACAATTGCCCAGGCCATGGGTTCTCTGAAAAAAGACTAATGTATCACATCATGGATGGGCTCCATAATGAAACAAGGGAGACCCTAGGGATGTATGCCCCAGGCCAACTATATGATCTATGAATCCACCAATTCCAAGAGCTTATCAAGCGGGGTAGCAAAAGAAGAAGAAGAAGAAATAACTAAATGGGAGAATATTGAAGGCTCTCAACAAGACCAAAATCTCAAAATAGCAAACGTCCAAGATCATGAAGAGGAGAAATCAACTCACCTCAAGGAGGTGAAATCATCTTTGCCAATACTACAAGAGGAAATTGAGGAAAAGATCAATAAGATGATAGAATGGGTACATGAAAAATGCAGAGAATATGCCAAAATTATTAGAGGTGAAACCATGCCAAATCGAGAAACTGGACAGGACACCACACAACAATCGGAAAGAATGGTTGAAGAAGCTCAACTACAAATCACTCGTATCAATGTGAAGTTTGTCTATATGATCACCCCAAAGGCCAATGCCCAATCTTGTCACATTTACATGAGCATTGGGGAGGAATGTTACATCCATATTTTGTACAAAAATACCAGGTTCAACCACAATGGAAAAAATCCTAGTCGTGGGGGAGGCCATCGTCAAACTAGTCACACCCTTCATACCATCGAAACCCAAGTGCTTATAATGTCTAACATCTTGTTTCCCCAACTGTGTCAACATCCTCTATTTCATCATATTTTTATCATTCTCTTGAGTACTATTAACCTATGTCCTCTCCAACAAGATCACCACCTCATGTTCCTTGCACTTCTCCTCACCCACAATATTCTCATCATTTACCTCCTTCTACATCGCCACCAGTTATGCCAGAAGGTTTTGCACCACAACACCAACCCACAAACATTACTTATGCTACTACTATCAATAGCAGTGGAGGTGCTCTGCAATGTCAAAAGCATCCTTTCTTTAGGCATGATCATAGAAAGAGACAACATGGTTTTGAAACCACTACATCCACCAACTTAGTACAAGTCCAACACTGTGATGCATCGTCTCCCTTGAACTCAACGCCTCCTATTATCTTATTAGGACCATCAATCAACACTCCAACAACCATGCGGCCTAATGAATATAACCACGTAGGGAGACATATTGATCCTTGCATACGATCTTACGATCATGAGTGCCATAGTGGGTCAACTCCTTATCACATGACCACATCTTATACTTTGCTCCACTATGCCAACTTTAATCAAGTGTGTGAACCCCAAGTTGGGTACATTCCAGCCACCACATCAAAAGGCACCTAGTAGTTTGGATATGACTAGACTCCAATATTTCCCGCATGCATGGATCTACATTCTCCATTTATTAATTCTAGCCATGCTCAAAAGTTTAGTTATGGGGGATATCCTCCATTCTAACAAGCAAAATTAGTAAATATTTTTCCTTTTCTTTGATTTTAAAATTTTTTGTTTTCTGGTTTTTCATCTCCAATTTGTTGTTTTATCTTTTTGAGGGTAATCTCATTGGTGAATAAAATACTCATGTGCCTTGTTGGTTGAGGTGTTGTTCTATGCTATCAAGTCTCAAGTGACTAATTATTTGGATAGTGAGCCCACACCATCCACCCACCCATTCTATTAATAAGAAGTTCTACTCTAGGTATGATGATATTCTTATCATCATGAAAACTTAAAAGTAATTTTGTGCTCATTATGCCCGAAGCAAGAAATGATGGACTAAGAGGGAATGACCAGGGTGTGATATCAAGGGGTCTTGTGGATTCTATTTGGTGACATCTGTATGTGCTATCATGTAGCTCGGTTGTACTAAATCCTTGTAGATCTAACGAAAATGGGAGTAAGAGTAATAAAGGCACTCAATAAAGAACCTCAATGCTATTCTGGGGGTCCCACTAGAAAGACATGCATCCATGCTTGAAGGTTGGCAGCTTCTTTGGTTCACTATTGGAAAGGACAAAATGCCAAAGTGGCTAGAAGAAGAAAAGAAGAAAAGAAAAACATCAAAGAAAAAAAATCAAGAAAAATGTGCTACAAAGAAATTTCAAATCACTTCTCCCTTGGACAAAATGCCAAGTGATCGTATGCCTTGCTATCATGGTGATCTTATGGTTGTCTATCATTAGATTAAACAATGTGATGTCATTGATCGGAGGAATGGACTTGGTCTTGATTTTGGAGCGACGGGCTAATGACACATTAATCACCCTACACTCAAGATTCATTATGCCCAAGGTGAATTACCTCACGTCCCGATCTCTGCAATCCCTTCTACGATTCATTTCACCTCACTGTCTAGTATTTCTAATTTGTGTCTTATGTGGCATAGAACTCATAGCTCATCATAATGGTATTTAACATGTGTGTGTTTTGTTGCACTGGTGCAGGATGCATTCACCCCTTGTAGTACCTATGGACATTCTAAGGTGTGGTTACGTAAGGGCATGATAGGTAGAAACCCTCTTTGGGTAGGACCCACTTGCGTAACTTTTGTAATTTGCACTCTTTGCACATCATCTTACACCCTCCAAGTATTGCATTGCTATAATTATCTTTCCCTTCATCATCATCTTAAATTCCAACGTTCCTAGGCACCACAACATGTCCTTTTTCCTCATCCTCTTCATGAATATCATTATCAAATTCCACTTCATTACACTTTTGGTGCCTTTAGGTCTTTTCAACATTACCCAAGTTCTTTCAAATTAACCTTAAATCCTTCATTTTTGACCTTGGAAATTTGACAATTCATCATTTTTTCCAATTTCAAAAGGATGCGATATTGGTACCCGATATCGAGTTCGATGCGATATCAGGTCCACGCTATTAGGTACGCAATATTGTGTCTATAAATACTATATATATAGACCCCCTTGTGCACGTCAACGTCATTTTGCACTATTCATGCGAGGGGAGTTGTTGAAATTTTCTTCCATGAATTTTCTAGCTTGCACACCTATTATTCAAACATCAATAACTTGCTCATTAACGCTCCGATTCTCATTCTAATTGAACCTGCTTAAACTCGGAGTGTTTAATTTAGTCGTGGGGGAAGGGTATGCTTCACATCGCACATAGTTTTTTCAAAATTCATCGTTGCTCAAAGGATATTATCAAGGGTAAGTGACCTCAAAACAAGCTAAAAATGTTTGCCAAATTAATTTTATTTCTTCACCCAGACCATGAAAATTATTATTTGGAGTTACCTAATCAAATTGGGTCCAATATCAAAACCTTTAGGGATATTTTCATGAAAATCTCTAACTCTATATTACACTAAGCAAGAAATGAATATATTAAGGGCAAGGAGTAAGGTATTAATCTAATTTTGTAAAAAGGCTTACTGGTAATCAGTCCTGTGTGATTGCAGATGGCCCCTAAAAAAGAATAGCAAGGAGGACCCTCTCAAGGTGCATCCAAATGACCAAGGAGAGATAGAGGCCAAGCGCCTCCCGAAGAACATGTAGAGCAGGAAGCACAATTATTTAGCATTCATCAAGAATCTCTTGTCACTGCACAATTAGGGCATGCTGAAGGTGGAGATGACAGGGCACCTGAACAGGGACAACATCTCATGTTGTCTTTGAAATGTGTTTAGGAAATTCATGAAAGGTCCATGTTAGCAGTTATGATTTTGGAACTCAATTTTGGACTTTTCACTGAATTTACCCCTAAGGCAGTTAGAGACCAACTTAAAGGATCTCCACTATGGCCTATTCTCTCTGAAAGTGGTGATTAGTACCTGGGGGAGACGTACTAATTTTGGCACAACAAGGAAGAAGGCACCACTATTGACATTGGTGGGATTTCTGTTGACTTCTCTGCCAAATCCATTTTAGAAGTGTTGAATCTTCTGAATACAGGGCCCAAGGTTTCTCACCTACCCACTTGCTCTGATGCAAATGCACACAAAATATGGTTAAAAAGGACATACGGCAAGAAAGATAAAGCATAGGGAGAGCTCACACTTGAAGAGAGAATTTATTTCAAAATTGGCACATATCACATTTTTCCAAAAAAAGGATTGAATAGAATTTCCACCTATGTGGCTAGAGGAAGTGCCATCTTGATGGGCAAGGTTAATGCCAACCTACCCCATTTATATCTCATAGAAATTTTAAGGCGGTTTGAAGAATGTAAGATAGGGAAGTTCACATTGCCTTTTCCCTGCTTAATCAGGAAGCTATGCTGATGTGCTGAAATTCTTGGGTATACCAATGATGTTCCTATAAAGGCTCAAAATGCTTCATTTGCTGAATTACTAAAGCCACCAGCCCCAAGGAAAAGTGCTGGTGAGACACTGGAGCCTAAGTAAGAATAGATGGTGGTACCCACTGCACCTCAAATTGCAGGGCCTAGCCAACTTCCAAGCACAAGGCCCAGTCAACAATAGGAAGAAGGGCCTAGCACACAACCTACATGCCAACAAGACCAACTGCCACCACTGTCGTAGGATTATCGACCATCGATGAGCCATCTCAGGGCCATCGCTGAAGTAGTCAGTTGGGGAAGTTGTGATGAAGCCAATCTCTTCAGGGTCATTGATGATGCCGTATGATCCACAATCTCAATTGATCGTGCATGGGGCAAGGTTTCTATCCAAACAGGAGGAGGGGAATCACACTAGTCACAATAGATCTCTGGAAACACTACATCTTTTCAAGTGTAATTAGAAATTGGTGAAGTCACCACAGTAGTGGTCATGCAGCACCAAGATGTAATGGGAGCAGTAGAAGTGGTCAAAAACTACATCAAGGAATCATTCAATGTCCCTGTTGTGCCACTGGCAGATTTGATAGGACCACACAATGCTCAAACTTTGGTTGATCCCTCGATGACTCCTGCGAAGCATGAGGACGTTTTGGATTAGTTGTTGTAGACATGACAAGTGATGATGTCTTTGTTTGACATCCTTCAAGATGTCACAACAACACAGTCAAACCTCATCTCCACAAAAGGAACGCTGGTCATGGTAGAGGTCAGGGCTGACCATGCAGAGGAGGAGTTAAAAAGAATCCAAGAAAAGCTTGTCACCATGCAAGCTGCATAGCAGGATCCATCTCAATTCATCCTTGCAGACTAGCTAGAATCCTTACAGATAGAGTAGCTGAATAAATTGTTGGAGAAGAATAAAAGAGGGGTGGAGGAAAAAGAGAAGGCTTATTGGGATGCTTCCAAGGCACAAGCTCAAACATATGCACATGCCAAAGCACTCAAGGCCTTACAAGAAGAAAATAAACAACTTGTCATTGAAAAACTTCGGTTGACCACAGTAGAAAAATAAAAGAATGTTCTTATGAAAAATTTTCAGCAATTGCGAGAACAATTAATTAGGTTCAACAAGGATATGAATCGCTTGGCTAGAGAAAACAAAACCCTCCCAATGGAGGAGGTATGCGCGATCTGTCAAAAGACAACAATTGAAATAAGTGCATGGGAAAATGAGGCCAAGTGAGATGAAAAAATTAAAGAACATTTTAGAGATCAGGTGGGGATGTACAAGCAGGTGATTGAGAAAGAAATCGATATAGCCAAAGCCCATATCAACACACTCAGTGCTCAAAACACTGATTGGCGGGCCATATTGGATACTTATGCCTTTGTCCACCAAGCTAAACTGAAAAGCTGGGACCTGCAGATACAAGATCTCATGGCGTACATGGAGTTGGCAAACCTGCGATGCCAATTTAGCCATGTTGACAGCAAGATACCCGAGAATAGAATTAGAGAAGTAGGTAGCAACCACCTACGCTAAATATGAAATAGAATTTGCTAAACAGAAGAAGACATTGCAAAGATTAAAAGTAGCAAATTCTGAATTAGTAGTGGTCAAGACTAGCTACCAAGGACAAAAGGATGTCATGCTGGATTTGGCTCAATAGCTCACAGACTACTAGGAATACAAGGACAAAGCCAGAGCCTATGAAGAGGAACAATGGCTGTTTGCGACTTGGTATGTCAAGGCCAATCAAATGTTCCTGCAACTGCCATGCCCCTAGGAGGTGTCGACTCCATCAAACATTGGAGCATTAGCATGGACGACACAGGATTTCCCGATCAAAAAAGAAAAGCTCTAAGAACTCCTTTAGAGACATCCATTTCAAAAGTCTGGAGCACAAGATAAGGGGAAGAGACCCATGGAGGAGCCACCATTGCCAGGAACCACATGAGTTTCATCAAATTTTATCTTTTGCAAATTTTGTGTTTGTGTCCCAATTTTGTTTTGTTCAATCTCACACTGCAGTATGAGTAATTCCTAGTTAGTCAATAATCTCATACCTATCCACTGTGTAATCAATTGAACTCGAGGACGAGTTGTTATTCAGTCGTGGGGGTACGATAAATCGCGGTTAACTAGGTCCCAATATCGGATCCTCGATATCAGGTATGCAATATCGCAGCCTGGATAATGATATCAAATACACGATATCATGATTCCTATGTAGGCCTATAAATACCACATTTAGGTGCACAGGAAAGGAAGAGGGTAGTTAAGTCTTAGAGTAGAGTCTTTTTGTCAGTTTTCAGTTAATTTCAATTCTTTTCCTAGTGCATGCCTATGGTGTGATGATTGTAATTGTACAGAACCTTTATTCAAGTGTGATGTACTTGGACACACGCATGATCGATAATAAAGATCAAGATTACTCTATCATTGCAGCACTCACTTAGCTTTTAATTACTTAAATTATTAATTGTTACTTATTGTTTTCTTAGTTAATATTTCCTTTATTGTCATTTACACTTCCTGTTAATTAACATGGAATGAGTACGACTTAATCAAAAACATTTAATTGTAACTACTTGGTAACCCAGTAGTGTATCTAGGAGTGCTCAAGTAATGTGCACTTGGTAATCCCAGAAGTAGTACACGAAGTCCAAGATGTGTATGGATGATTAAGGATGGATGCTCATCACACTTAAGCTAGTTTAGATTTTACTTTATGTTGCTTATTAGTTAATCAAGATTATTTTCCATTATCTCTAGAACTAAACCATAGTGTTAGAAATCATATCATACACCTCACTTTGGACTAAACCATATGTGACAATGCAAATACTAGTCCAGGTGGGAAGACAGCGAACTGTGATCAATGTGTAACTATTTAGATACCACAACTAGTCCATCTACGGAGTTCGACCTAATCATGCGCACACACTCATATTCATATGGTTGAGTGTAGGAGTACCTTACCACTCATCATCATCACTTGCCCTGTCTACAGTAGTTGATCTAGCACATCTTCATGATTTGTAGGAATCATTGAGGTTTCAACTAGCATATAAGCATCTTTGGCTCGATTTAGATCTACTAGAGGCACAACAAGTACATTGAAGAATTTCTTAATGTGATATATGATCAATTCTGTGGCTCTTGCTACATCTTGATGCTGCATTACCACAACTGTGGCTCCTTCTCCAATTTTAAGCACCACTTAGAATGATGTAGCATTCCTAGAGATCTATTGTGGCCATTAAGCCTCTCCTCCTAATTGCAAAGATATCTATCCACTTACAGGATCTGCAAAAACTGTGGGCTGAATGACATTGTCAATTAATCTATAGAGGTTGGCCTTTTCTTATGTTCCCCAAATGATAGTCTCTACAATCTATTGCAGATGACTCATTGATGATCTATAGTCCTACAACAGAGGTGGTGGGACTTGTTGTTACTCTTGCCATTGCTAACTAATGAGTCCCACTTACTATTTTTATTCAGTTTGTGTGGTTTCCCCAACATTTATTTGTTCTTCCATTTGATCTTTCTTTGTTGGTGCAGGCTTAAGCATCTTAGCATATGAAGCGTTTTGGACTATCTTGAGGACATCATTAGTGTATCCCAGGATTCCAACACATTTACAAAGCTTCCTAATTAGGCAAGGAAATAGAAGTATCAACTTTCTTACCCTCTTCTCCTTGAACTGAATTTGAATCTCCATAAAATAGAGTTGTGCGAGATTGGTGTTGTACTTTCCCATGAAGATTGCACTTTCTCTAGTCACATAGGTTGACAATATGTTTAGTCTCTTGGTGGGAAGCAAGTGATCTATGCCAATTTTAACATAAAATATTTCCTCCAGAATTAGCTCATTATATTCTTTATCTTCTTTTCCATATGCTCTTCTCAGCCACATTTTTTTGGTTTCTGTGTTAGATTTGGTGGAAAAATGTGCCAATCTTGCCCCTTCATTGGGCACATTTAGAGCTTCTGCTATTGCCTTCTCCGAATAAGAAATAGATACTCCCTCTATGTTAACTATAACATGTTCTACCTTGTTATACCAAAATGGTAAGTCTCCCCATGGTACCATTCTCCAATGTTTGATAGGATGGACCATAGTGGTGACACTTAGAGTTACGTCCTCATAGCTTCTAGAGCAAACTCCACAAATAGACCAAAGTTCATTTCCACAATTACTGTGGTTAGGAGTGTTCTTTCTTGAATGATTTGGAGGCACTTTGGTGATAGCGTGAGGCACTGTCCTTGTGGTTATGGTTTTTGTGCCTCTGCTTGAGTCGAATGTCTAGTAGTAGGTGTTTCTTTATGAATACTCAATGATTGGGCTTCCTACTTTGCATGTTCTTGTTGTGGATCTTGTGCTCACGTTTGGCCTCTTCCTTGGCCTATTGGTTGTTTGCTTGCTAGTTGTGAAGGTCCTCTAGTTTCTCCTCTCTTTGGGGCCATTTGCAATCAATAAAGGTTTTAGAATTACTAAGATATTCTCATATATTCTTAACAGTTCTATACCTTACACATATCTTTAGGTACATCAAGTTCCTAGTTTATTATGATTGCAAAGTTAGATAATTTTCAAAAAGTAACCCCATCCGTGCTTTTCTATGGCTTAAAATAATTGGTATGGTTGATTCGGAGTCTTATTAAAGTTATTTTGGCCTTAATATAAGTGATTTTTCTTTAAAAATTTCAAATTTTCCTCTTCATACTTGCCTTTATAATACCTTTTAGGCATTCGCAAATTCTAAAAAATTGGCTTAGACTTTCCTCACTAGTACCCCCCTCCCCATGACTAAGATGAGCACTCTAGGATCAGATATATTTGAAAATCATGAAAATTAGAGTGATAGTGTGCAAGTTATGGCTTGGGGAAGCTAGGAGGTCATATCTCAAATCGTCAAAGAAAAATGGTAAAATCTTCCTAGGCGTTAATTATGAAATGTGAAAAAATGCACTAAGTGTTTGCCTATATATAGATTTTATAGGCTCTGATATCAAAGGCCAAAAATTCACATTTTTTGATAATTTCTAAGGCTTAAAATGAATTATTTCAAATGTATGGAAGGTATAAAGCATATGTAGGGGGTCTTGCGCAATGGATGATGCATATTTAAAAAAAAATTATCATGGATAGTGCATAAAGAAGGAATCTCGAGCTATGAAAGTTCATGAAGTGTTGTTGAGATGGGTAATGAGTTCATGTTATTGGAATGGATAGTTTGAATAATAGGGGATGTTTTTATTGACCTTTACTAATGTTGGAAGGCTCAAAATGATGTGGAATTGCTTTGTAGGTATAAGATACAATAGTTATACAAGTGGGTCCTCCCCAAAGTAGGCTCTAGCCCTTAATGCCCTTGTATAATCACACTTAAAAGTGTCTATTGGGACTTAAGGAGTTGAATGTAATGCATACCTATTTAGCAAAACACACATGTTAGTATCACCAATTTGGGAAAATGATATATGTTACACAAAATCACAAGTTATGACTATTCTTATAGTGAGATGAAATGGACTTAGAAGGGATTGTAGAAATCAAGACCTGAGGTGTCTTACCATAGTCATAATGAATTCTTGTGTTTTATTTGTGGTTAAAGTAATCATCAGCCTTTCTTTCCAAGATTTAAACCAACTTTAGACCACATTTTACTGACATTGCATTGTTTCATCTATTGAAGTCAAAATTGTAAGACTACCACTGTTGTAAGAAGTATCATCACTTAACATATTGTCCAAGGGAGGATTTTATTCATGGCATTTTTTTATTTTCTAGATTTTTGAGAAGTTGCTACCTTCAGGCATGGGTAACATGTCTTTCTAGTGACATGGTAAGGCAGCACTTATTTTACTTTTACTTTCATTTTTTATTAGATCTACAAGGATATAATACAACCTAAACCACATGATAGAACTTACAACAGTAATCCAAAAGAGTCCACAAATTCCCTTAACATCACATCCTTTACATTCCCAGTTGGTTTGTCACTTTTTTGTCTAGGCATAATGATCACAAGTTTATTCTTAGTTGTATGATGAAAAAAGAATATCATTATGGGCATGGTAAGAACCTCTTATTAATGAATGAATGTTGTGATCTCACTATGTAAACAATTAGTCCTTTATGACTTGATAACATAGAGAAATCTTCACCTTATTGGACTACACCTTGCCTTATTCTTAATGTATTTTATTAACAATCAAAATTATTTACAAAAAAAATGAAAATAGAGTATGAAAAAGTGAAAAAAGGTAGCAAGAATGAAAAATGTCAAAGAATATCAAAAGCTTAAGAAATGAAAAGTATAAAAAAAATGAGAAAATATCAAAGAATGTGAAAAATGAAAAGAAAATGAAAAATTCAGAGAAGCACCTATAGTCTTAGATTGACACCCCCATGACTATCATTAGAATCAATCAAACAGAAGATAGAGTAAGTAGAAGAGTATTGGGTAGATCGAGTAGACTCCTTGGAATATTTGTAATAGAGTTTTACTTATTGGATATTGACAAGGATAAGCTTGTGTTGATAGGATGGATGGTAGATATGTAAAGCACTAGATGGATAAGTGGCTTGCACAATGTATGGTCCCTCCCAAAGTGTCTAAAATTTGGTTGTTTGGGGTAAATGATTAGGATTATAGTAAAGGACCTTAGCATCTAGTTGTATGGTTACATGCCTTATTCATGTATTGTGCCTAAGTTTGGAGCAATGCTTATGAACTTCACTACTCATGAGTGCTACCAGCCTATTCTCATCTAGAAGATTCAGGTTCATGAGATGCTCCTTTTGGGCTAAGCTCAGATCAAGGTCAAGTTCACTAGCAGTAACTAAAGTTTGAAGCTTTGCTTGGATTGGGAGTGTTGGCAACTTGCTGTAGACTAGCTCATATGGTGAGTATCGTATAGGTAGTATCTAGGATGTCCTATAGGCCCATAAAGCATCATTTCGTTTAATGCTCTAGTCTTTTCTGAAGCTACTAACCATCCTAGTAAGTATCCTAGTAATTTCTTGGTTAGTAACTTTGGCTTGACCATTTGCTTGGGGATGATATGGTGTTGTTAGCTTATGGTTCATCCCAAGTTGTTGCATGAGCTTTTTAAATGTAGCACCAATAAAGTGATTTCGAATATCTAATATAAACATTCACGGTACTCCAAATTTGTTCACCATATGTTGTTGGAAAAACTTGGCAACTATCTTTTTTGTATAGTCTTTTGCTATTGCTACCTTAGCCCACTTCATATAGTAATCCACAGTCACAATACTATACACTTTTCCATTTGACATTGGTTGAATGGGCCTCATAAAATCAATTCTTCATATGTCAAAAGGTTCCAATGGTTGTATCCATTGTTGTGGTCCTTTATATCTAGCCATGATTCCTCCATTTCTTTGGTAGAGCTCACAGGATTGTGCAAAAGTGTGGGCATCTCTAAATAAGGTAGGCTAAAAGTAGCCTGCCATCATTAGCTTAAGTGCCATTCTATGCCCTATGTAGTGGCCACCACATGGACCTTCATGGGTGTCCTATAAGACTCTCTATTGGTCACATTCTGGCACATACACAAATCTTGTATAGATTACCATTGATTTCCTTATACCGTTTTTCTCTATGAAGGAATTTTTTACATTTTTTCCTACTCCATTTAGTAGGAAGATCTTGTGTTGATAGATAAGTCAATTATTTTATAGTCCATGGCTTCCCTGTTGAGTTTACAGCCTTTATTGTTTTGTAAAATAGATTCTCATCGGGAAATTGGTTAGATAAAGGTTCTAATTGATCTTTGGAATCCCATTTTAACCTTGATAGATGATTAGCTACCACATTTTTGTTCCCTTTTTGTCCATCATTGTGATGTCAAATTCTTGAATAATAACAACCCATCTTATCACTTTAAGACTGGTTGCTGGTTTATTCATAAGAAATTAGATGCCACTATGATCGGTGTGGAAATAGATCTAGTACCCGAGCACATAATGTCTAAACTTTTCAAGTGCATACACAATGACCATTAACTCCTTTTCAATTATGGTGTAGTTTAATTGTGCTCCGATAATGCTCTGCTAGCATAGTGGATGTAGTAAGGTCTCTTCTGATCATCTAGTTGTGTGAGTACTACACTAAGTGCATGGTTAGAAGCATTTTTTATGATGTGAAAAGGCTTTGACCAATTTGGAACTTGAAGGATTAGTGTCTCTACTAATTTTTGCTTTAGGGCTTCAAATGCATTTTCACATAACTCTATCCACTTGAAGGGTGCATCCTTCTTTATGAGTTCTATAAGTGGTTTGGCTATCTTTGAAAAGTTTTCTATGAATCTTCTATAGTATCCCATGTGACCTAAGAATGATCTCACATCCTTCATTGTTTGTGGCTTTTAAGTAATATTCTATATGACTCTAATCTTTTCAGGATCTACCTCTATACCTTTTAGGGAGATTTTATGTCCTAACACTATTCCTTCCTAGACCATGAGATGGCTCTTTTTCCAATTGAGCTTGAGATTTGTTTCAACAGATCTTTTAAGTACTTGCTCCAACCAATCCAGTGCTTGTTTGAAGTTGAGCCCATACATTGAAAAATTATCCATAAAGATCTTAATGCCATTTTCAATTTTTTTTTGGAAGATGCTTAGTACCAGTCTCGGGAAGATGGCAAGTGCATTGCAAATACTGAATGGCATTTGCTTCTAGGCAAACATTCCCCATGGACTGGTGAATGTTGTTTTCTCTTAGTTCTCGGGTGCAATGTGAATCTGATTGTATCTGCTATATCCATCCAAAAAATTGTAATATTCATGTCTTGCTAGGGTGTCTAGGACTTGATCAACAAGTGGTAGAGGAAAATGATCTTTGAATGTAGCAGAGTTCAACATCCGAAAGTCAATGCAAACTTGTGATTTACCCCATTTCTTTAGAAAAATTACTAAAGAACTGATCCATTCACTATCCGTAATAGGATAGATGAATCCTACCTTTAGTAATTTCTTCAATTCTTGCTTGACTACTTCTTCAAGTTTGGGATTAAGCCTCCGTTGGGGTTGGAATCATGGCTTGACTAATGGATCAGTGTATATCTAGTGTTGATAAATTCTTGGATCAATTCCCATCATCTTATTGTAAGACCACACAAATGCAGTAGGCCATCTGTTAATCACTTCCAACAACTTCTTCTTCTATTCTTCTTTTAAAGTGGTGTTGATTATTACTCACTTCTTATTATTCAAAAATGCATATTCTAATGTTGCTAGTAGGGCTTTCAATTCCAACGGTTATGGTTCCATTATGTCTAGGATCTCCAGTTGTCCCCAATCTATGTCTTCTTCTTGATTTGTTTGTGGGTGGAAGTGCCTTTCCCTTAATTTCTCTAACTTAGTAGTCTCTTCAATGTAGGCACTAATAATTTATTCTTCTAGTTCCATGTATTTGTAGGATTGAGTATCTTCATTTGTGATTAGCCACTATGTGCCTTCCCATTGTGTGGCTACCGCATACAGAAAATTTTGCACACATCTTTCTTCTACATATTTATTGCATGCTTTGGTATCATTTTGTCTAATAGCCCATATCCTTTACATGAAATTGCATCCATTATTTTTATATGTAATACATGGAACTCTTTGTCTTTGTATGATTTCAACTTCATCTTCTTTAGAAATTTCTAATGAAAACTCATGAATCCCAAGCTTAGCATTAATGGTGCTAAGCTAAGCTCTTTCCATGATAATTGGAAATTCTCCCTTGTTGTCCCCCACATGAATGACTAGGAAATTAGCAGGGTAAGACCAACCACTAATGCTTGTAATCACATCATCCATTTATCCTAGTGGAACCATGATTGATTGGTCTACAAGCTCTAATAAGATGTTACTCTTCTTTAGTGGTAGTAGGCTCCAAGCCTGATACATGTTTTGTGAGATCAAGTTTTCTCTTAACCCAAAATGAAGTAGAGGTTTGCATGGTTTCTACACTACTATTTGGAGGTAAACTAAGGGACTTCCTGGATCAGTTCTCTTCTGTGGAAGAGCCATTGCCTTTATCCAATGAGTAATCATATTAGTAAGCATGAAAGTTGTGACATTTGGATTTGATGAAATCGAAAGCTTGTTGTGTTAAGAAGGGTTGGATGTAGATGGGGTGGAAGTAGACATGTTGTTCATTCGTCAAATCTTTTTAGGACTCATTCAAAAGAATAGTCGTTTCCTAGTTTGTAATTCGCATGTAATCACCTCCTCTTGCATACTAACCACCCTGGTAGCATTCTTCTAATGTGGTTGTGATGGTAGTTCCCCTTACATGACAGGAGGTGGCACTAACAGTAGAGGATTCAAGTGTTGGTTGGAAGGAGTAGCCGTTGATCAATGCACATATGAGTTTGGATTTGTCCTTGGCGACATTGGTCTATGGTACTCTATTGGGTAGTTATTAGTCATTTTATCCATTCCATGGAGTAGTGGTTTATGATTTAAAAGGAGTAGTGCTTGAAAATTTTTATCAACACCAATATGGTTTAAAAGAATTCATTGGTGATGAGCGGTGAGGTACCCCTACACCCAACCATACGAATCACAAGCATTCATGCACAATCTGGTTGAATTCCATGAATGGGACTAGTTATGACATCTAGATCGCTATGCCCTGATTGTAGTTCACTATCTTCCCACTTGAACTAGTGGTAGCTTTGTCACGCATGTTTTAGTCTAAAGTGAGGCATATGATTTTTATTAGTTTATATTTTATTATTTTATGATTAACAATAGGTTGAAACTCAATTTATAATCAATTCAACTAATCTAATTGCTAATTAATAATCAACTACCCTAACATAAGTATTTGATTTGACTTCCCGTGCACATCTTAAACACATATAATGTTGTTGGGTTACCAAACGTTAAGTGTTTCCAGGATTACCAAGAGTCACATGCATGCTCAAAGTGATCATACTTATGTGCTTAATTAATTAACATGCATTAAAATGTAAATATTAACTAAGTACATAAAAAGTAAATTGCATGGAAAGTAAATCTAATCTATGTCAAAGTGTTGCAATGAATAAGAATTAATCTTGATCTTATTGCTATTCATGGAACATGTCTAGGTACATTGCCACTCTAATAAAACTTCATACAACTGACTTAGATCCACTCAGTGGGCACTCATTCATTGTTCTATAAGATTATGAAATACTATTGCAAAAGTTCAGCTACTCTATTAATGAAACTATGAAAAAATAATGCAAAACTATTACCCAAACCGTGTGCCCAAGTGCTATATTTATAGGTTGACCCATTCCCCTCGATATTGGATATCTGATAATGCATCTAGGAGCTTGATATCAAGTATCTCCAAGATTGAAGCTAAGCAAATCATGACTCATCATACCCTGATAACTGAATGAAAACTCATCTTCGATTTAAACAAAATGAGAACAAGTTCCTTACAAAATATTGGGAATGTATGGAATTATTAACTGACATGCAAACTAATGACTAACTCTAAGTGCCACATTACAAAATTTATTCGAGTGAATGCATATAAAATGACAGAGTGACAAAAAAAATTGAACAGACATTAAAGATTACAAAATTTGTAGAGGCCTTTAAAAATCTGCTAAAGATGATTCTTCTTGTTCTCGCTAGTAGTGGCAAACTTTTAACCTTGATTGTTATCTCGCTACTTTTTTGGTTATGCAGAACATTCTTGAAGTGTGGAACTAAAATTTCTTCTCATCATCCCATGGATCTAGTAAGCATGTGAATTTTGAGCTACTATCTTGTATGGGCTACAATTTTCCCATGGTCATATCCTCCATTGTCCCTCTCTTAGATTTGTTTTCATGTCTGGAAAAAGACCTTCCTTAGGTTTTTCTTTTAGCATGACTTATAGTCACCAAAGGATCAACATTAGTTGTGGTAAATTTTCCCTAATAATTAACCCTTTTCAGATCCCTGATTTTTCTTTTAAGCACAAGGTGATTACAGCATACTATGCCCAAGGCTATGAGGTAACTAAAATCATCAAGCTATTCACATTATTTTAATTAATTACTATAATGAATTAAAGCAGGCATCCCTAGCCCCCATGACTAATAAGCATAACTCTAGAAGCACATAGGTTTTTGAATAATTAAAACCAAAGGTCTAATTTAGAAGATGGCTAAGAAATATTAATGGATATGGAAATAGAAAAGTAGGAAAATTAATGAAATAGATGAGAAGTATTCCCAAAATCATGCATAAATTTAGAGAAACCATCATTGATGGTCTAGAAGATGTGAAGGTTAGTTCAAAGCCATGATCAACAACAGTTATGTAAGTGGGTCCTCCCCAAAGCATGCTCCTACCATAATGCCCTTGCATAACCACTTCTATAGATGTTCATGGATACCTAAGAAGTTAAATGTAAACCATGTCTTTGTTCCAAACAACACACAACTACCATAGTTAGGATGTTGTACTATACTACAAAAAACCAAAAGGCTCATAATCACATGCAACAGTGAGGTGAATACTGGAATGAGAAGGGATTGCATAGATTGGGATGTAAGTACTTGACCATGTCCATAATAGGTTCTTGTGACAAGTGTGATTGAAATGATTAGCATACCTATCTGTCCAAGTTCAGACCAAGTCCATACCATGAATAGTGACCTCTCATTGATGTGTTCCATCCTACTAACCACCATGAGTCCACAACCACCTCAAAGAACAATCATCACTCCAAAAAGAGAAGAAAAGAGAAGAAGGAAGAAAGGGCCTTAGTTAGAGGGATGCCTTCAAGCATGGGTAACATGTCTTTCTAACCCCATAACTAGTGCTTGTAGCTCATTATTGTGTCTAAGGGGTGTGTTTTGAATTCCCATCATTTTTTATTATTTTTTTAAATCTTTTACCTCATTTTCTTTGTGTTTTTTGTTTTGGTTTATTTATTTATTGGATGGGAATCACACCATGCAAATATAGAGCTTCCTTTTTATTGGTCAACGAAGGAGTGATGATATATTCCAAGAGGAGCCATAAACCACATGAAGGAAGTTAAGAAGAGAGCCCAACAAGTCCCCTTGAGGTTACACCCTTTGCCATTCCCACTTGGTCATTCCCTCTTTCTTAAAGGTACAATGATCATTGATTAATTTTAGTTTCATAAAAGAAGAACCAAATTGTTTACATGAAAAAAGACCTTTTATTTAAAGAACTAGACGGATGGATGAGGTGGTCTCATTGCTTTACACAATTACTTACCTAATCATTTTGATAGTGATGAGTGGCGAGGTACCCCTACACTCAACCATACGAATACGAGCGTTTTCATGCACGATCCAGTTGAACTCCGCAGACGAACTAGTTGTGGCACCTAGATCGTTAACCTTAGGTCGCAGTTCGTTATCTTCCCACCTAGACTAGTATTATATTTTTCACGTATGGTTTAGTCCAGAGTGAGGTGTCTGATGTGTTCTTAATCTAAATGCTACTCCTGAGGTAATGAAAAGTAGTAATTAACTAAGCTAGGAGGAAAAGGGTAAGAGAATCTAATCTAGCCTAAGTGCGATGAGCATCCGTTCCTTGATTATCCATACATACCTTGGACTTTGTGCATGACTACCACTGGGATTACCAAGCGCGGATCCTAGGTACACCACTGGGTTACCAAGTAGTCACACTTAAATACTCATAATCAAGTCTTACTCATTCTGCGTTGCTAGGAGTTTAAGGGTGAGAAAAACTAATTAGGAAAGCAGAAAACAACAAATAAATAAACAACAAAGTGAATGTTGCAATGATGAAGTAATCTTGATCTTTATTTCTGGTCATGTGCATGTCTAAGTACATCACACTTGAATAAAGGATGATGTACAATTACATTCACCACACTGCGGCTAGACACGGGAAAATAATCTATCTCTGGAGGGATCAAATTGCCAGAGTTTGGCTACAATCTAAACTAGGATGATAAACAAGGGAGAGCCGCTTCTTATTTATAGACATTGCAGTGGACTGGGATATCACATACGTGATATCGCAGGGGAAGACGTGATATCGCGTACGCGATATCGCGGGGGATGCAATATCGCAGTGGACGCGATATCGCAGCTCATGCGATATCGCATCCCATCATACCCCCACAACTGAATAAAAACTTGTCTTCATGTTATAATGATTACAAAGTGGATAGGTATGGGATTATTAGATGGAAGAAAATAGAATGATGCCACAGTGTGGGAAGACACAACACAGAAAAATGATATGATTACAAAATGGGTGGAACTCATGTAGTTCCTGGTGGCGGTGGCTCCTCCATAGGTGTCTTTCCCTTTTCTTGTGCTTCAGGTCTTGAGATTTGATGGCATTGAAGTATGGCCTAGAGTTTCTCCTCTTGTAAGACCTTGAGTGCCTTTGTGTACGTGTAAGTTTCCACTTGTGCCATAGAGGCAACCCAGTTAGCCTTCTCTTTTTCTTCCGCCACCCTTTTATTCTCTATCAATAGTTTATTAAGTTGCTCAGTTTTGAAAGTGTCCAGCTAGTTCTGAGCAACCTTTGGCCCTATATTCGGAAGGTTTAATACTTCTGAAATGGCTTGAACAGAGAAATCAATAGTCACACCACAAATGTTAAACATGGTGCCTTCTTCTTTATTGTGCCAAAATTGGTACGTTTCCCCTAAGTACCAGGAACCACTTTCAGAGAGGGTATCTCCTTCTTCTGCCTGTCCGGACAGTACGGTAGGAGGATCTTCTTGATGAATGTTGAATGATTGTTCCTCCTGTTCTACATGTTGCTCAGTAGGATCGTGTCTTCCACCTCTCTGAGATCGTTTGATCGCACCTTGAGTAGGACCTTCCTGTTGTTCGTGTTTCAGGACCATTTGCAATCACACGGGACCAATCATTAGTAAGGTTATTACCAAAGTTAGGTTATACCTTACTGGTTGCCTTAATAGATTTACTTTATTTTCGTGTGATGTTAATTATTGGAAGAACATGTCCCCGAAAGATTATAGTGTTGAGTCCTCTTTGCTTAGGTGGTTTCCAAATTTAATTTTTTGGTATAGCTAAGGGAATGAAATTGTCTTTGACACATTTTATTCTTAATTTTACAACTAATTATCCTTAAATATGCCCTTTGGGCGATGATGAATTTCAAAAATGTTAGGCACTTTTTGACAAGTGTCTCTCCCCCACGACTAAGCTGAACACTCCGGGTTAAAGCAGGTTCAAACGGAAGTAAAATCGGAGCACCAGCAAGCGAGATATGAGTGGAAAAGCAAGGGCCACGCAATCGCAAGTCATAGAGAAAAATTTCAAAAAATTTCCCCGTGTGAATGACAAAATGATGCTAAGTGTTGTGGAGGGGGTACCTATTTATAAGTAAATGGGACACGAGATTGCATACGATACATCGCATACCCGATATCACGTGGGATGCGATATTGCTTATGCGATATCTCGTCCTCAGTGATATGAGACACTGATGAGATGCGATTCGCACAAGCCGCGATATCGCATCCCATGCGATATCGTGTACGCGATATTGCATCGTCCCCTGTGATATCGTGTACACGATATCGTGGTCTGCTACCAAATCTATAAATAAGAGGTGGCACTCCCCTCATTTCTCATCCTAGGCTTAAAGTAGGAAAACTCTGGTAGTTTGATCACTCCAGAGAGAATATTTTCCATGTGCCCGCAGTAGGAGTCCCCAAGTGAACGGATATTTATTCGAGCAGCTTTGTACCTGAATGCAAGTTGTGTACAACAATAAAGACGAGATTTGTTAATAAACCTTGTAGTGCATGGAATAGGTTAATTACCTGTTATTTTTTACATGTTATTTATTACCTACATTAGCGCGGCATGAGTACAACTTGATTACGAGCATTGACGAATGTGTATGGCTAATCAAGGAATCAGCTGCTCATCGTGATTAGTCTTTCTCATCCTCAACTCCTAGAACGCGGGATGAGTATGACTTGATTACGAGCATCTACGGATGTGTACGGCTAGTCAAGGAATCGATTGCTCATCATGTTTAGGCTAGTTAAGTACCTCAGTATGACCACTTCGAGCATGTGCGTTACATGTGGTGATCCCAGTAATGATTAGCATTTGGTAGCCACAGTTGCATAGTTCAAGGTGTGTACGGTAAGTGGGAATGGATACTTACGCTAGTTAATTTAGACTTAGTCCTTAGTTAGAGTTAGCTAGTTTCTCAATCCTTCACCTCGATAGCATAGGAGAAAAAATAGAAAAGCTATAAAATCATATACCTCAGACTTACTTAACCATACACCGTGACAACTACAAGTAAGTCTGGGAAGACAATGAATGATTAACCCCAAGTGTTCCATAGGGCGTTGAGGCATTTAGTCTGCGGAGTTTGACCAGATCGTGCATGCTACGCTCATTTCGTATGGTTGAGTGTAGGGGTACCTCGCCACTCATCAGACTCCAAGGAAATACCGAATTTTTAAAAGGTTATTTTGAAATTAATGTTTAAAATTGAGGACATGGGCTATAATCAAAATGTTCTAGGGTAATTTCATTAATTCAAAAGGCACCATTATGATGATGATGTGAATTTTATCAATAAAAACTTGGGCAGTTAAGAAAAAGGGTATATAATGATACATTGGAACATTGAAATTCAGAGGGATAATGGTAGGGAAAGAAAATCAATTGAAAAGTTAAGATGAGGGTAAAAAATTGTGTGTGAGCTATGTCATAAGTGAAGATTACAAAAGATTACACAAGTGGGTCCTCCCCAAAGTAGGTCCCAACCTATAATGCCCTTGTGTAAGCACACTGAAAGTGTCCGTGGGTACTAGAAGGGTTAAATGTAATCCACACTAACTCCACAAAACACACACATGTAAATATCACCGGAATGAGATGAGAATTCTATGTTACACGGGACACAAGCTACAATTACACGAATAGTGAGATGAGATGAACTAGAGAAAGGGATCGTAGAGATTGGGACATGAGGTAACTGACCCAGGGCACAAGGAATCCTGCATGTAAAGCATGATTAATATGTCATTAACCCATCGTTCCAAGATCAGGACCAAGTCCATTCCTCTAACCAGTGACATTGCATTATTTCATCCCATGATGAACAACTATGAGACTACCATAACAACAAGGCATACGATCACTTGGCATTGTATTCAAGGGAGGGGTGATTTTTTTTTATGGCACTTTGTTTTTCCTTTTCTTTTTATTTTTTCTTTTCTTCTTTTTGAATACTGAATCCAGAGAAATCACCAACCTTCAGGCATGGGTGCATGTCTTTCCAATGAGACCCCCTAGAACAAAGTTTGATTTTTGAGTGCCCTTTTGATTACTCTTACTCCCATTTTCGTTAGATCTACAAGGATCTTAGTACAACCATGTTGCATGATAACTCCCACAGGCGTCACCAAAGAGAATCTACAAGTCCCCTTGATGTCACATCCTATTCATTCCCTCTTGGTCCATCCTTCTTCATTATGGGTACAATGAATACAAAATTAATTTTAATTTTTTAAAAATGTAAAGAATATCACTGCACCCTCGAATAGAACCCTTTTATTTGTAGAATGGATGAGTGGGTGTAATGGGCTCACTGTCGAAATAATTGATCACTCATGACTTAATAACATAGAACACACCTCAACCAACGATCCACATGAGTGTTTTATTCGTAGACGAGATTACTTACAAAAACATAAAAAGATAAAAAACACAAAAAGATAAAAAGATAAAAAGATAAAAAAAAAAGTTGAAAAATGAAAAACTGGAAAACAAAAATTTGAAAAATTAAAGAAAATGAAAAATATTTATTAATCCTGCTTGTTATTAGAATGGGGGGTATCCCCCATAACTAAATGGTTGTGGATGGCAAGGATTAATAAATGAAGGATGAGGATCCTTGCATGTTAAAAATATTTTGGCTTGGTCATATTTACCCCATTGGGGTTCACACACTTGATTATGATGAGCATAGTGGGGCAACTTGTACAATGTAGTTCCCGGATAACGAGTTGACCCATTATGATATTTGGGACCATTAGATGGTATGCAAGGATTGGAATGATGCCTCCCAAGGCTGTGTTCATTGGGCTGTATGGTTGTTGGAGTGTTAAATGGTGGCCCTGATGAAGTTACCTGAGGCGTTGGGTTCAAAGATAAGGGTGCACCACAGTGTGGGACTTGTGCTGAATTGGAAGATGTAGTGGCCTCAGAATTGGGTTGTCCCTTCTTACGACCATGTTTAAAGAAAGGACACTTTTGATGTTGAGGATGCTTTTCACTGCTGTTACTACTAGTAGCACAAGTGCGTTCATGGGTTGTTGTTGTGGTGTAGGCGCCTTAGGAACAGTTGGTGGCACTGTGAAAGGAGGGAAAGAATGAGAATGTTGAAAGTTAGGAGGAATATAAGGTGCACAAGGTGGCGGTTATGTTGGAGGCATGGGCTGATAGTATTGTGGTAAGATAAAGTGCATTGGCCTAATTGGAGAAACATGATGTTGAACAAGATAAGCGTTTGGGTTCGGAAAATATGAAGGGTGCCTCCAATCTAAGGGTGGTCTCCCCCATGACTAGGATTGTTGCCACTGTGGTCTAACATAGTATCTCTGTACGAACTCTGGATGTAATGTGATTCCCCAATGCTCATGCAATTGTAACAATATTGGGCATTGGCCCTTGGGGTGATCGTACAGGCATATGTTGCATTCATACGTATGATTGGCAGTTGAGCTCTTCTTTTCTCTATCCCTTATTTTTGATTGTCTACTATTTCATCCTGCTTCTTGGGTTGTTAAAAATTTATCTCCAATAACATTGACAAATTCTCCACACTTTTGATACGTCCATTCCAATATCTTATTGATCTTTGCCTCAACTTCTTCTAACGATTGTTGTATTTGCAAAGATGATGTTTCCACCTTGAGATTGGTTGATTTCTACTTTGTAAGATCATGGACCTTTGTTGAGTTAAGATTTTGGTCTCGTTGATGTTTTTCAACACTCTCCCATCTAGCTAATTCTCCTTCTTCTTTTGCTACCCACTTAATAAGCTCTTGGACTTGATGGATTCGTAGTTCATATAGTTGACCTTGGGCATACTTTCCTAGGGTCTCTCTTATTTCATTACGTAGCCCATCAATGATATGGTACATTAGCCTTTCCTCGGAAAACCCCATGGCTTGGACAGTTGTTTAACAGTGCATAATATCTTTCTAAGGCCATGTCCAAGGGTTCATGTTGATCTTGTTTCCATCCTTGGATTTGTTTCCTCAAGGTTGACACTCTTGCGTAGGTTTGATATTTTTCATTAAAGACTTCTACCATTGTTAACCAGCATCATATCAAATTTGGTTTTAATGATCTATACCATACTTTTGCTTGGT
>MNCI01009998.1:23272-44277 GCA_015680685.1 Gnetum montanum | reverse complement strand
ACCTAAGGTTAATCAATCGTTGTCCTCCCAAGCTTACTTGTATTTGTCATGGTTGTATGGTTAGGTAAGCTTGAGGCATGTGATTTTTATATCTTTTAATTTTTTATTGCCTATGCTAAGAGAGGAAAGGGGTGAAGAGACTAAGTAACTAACTTTAACTAACTAAGCCTTAATCGTCCTAGCATCAGTATCCGTTCCCACTTTCTGTTCACACCCTAAACTAATGCAATACTACTGGGATTACCAAATGCTATTCATTACTGGGATTACCAAGGGTAACACACGTGCTCGAAGCGATCGTACCAAATGCACTGAACTATGAGAGTTGAGGGTTGAGAGAGATTAAGTCCTTAAGAAAGCATTTAAACAATTAACAATAATTAAAAACCTATTTAGCTTAGTCCATGCACTGCAAGGTTTATCCAAAAGTTCATCTTTATTGTTGTACACAATTGTGTGCTCAGGTACAGAATTTCCTGAATAAAGATCCGTTCACTTTGGAACTCCTACTGCGGGCACATGGAAATTATTCTAACTCTGGAATGGAAAAATGGCAAGAGTTTGACTAAGGTCTAGATCTAGATGGAGAAACAAGGGAGAGCCACCTCTTATTTATAGAACTAGCAGTGGACTATGCCCATGCAATATCGCATCCCATCAAAAAGTAAATCTAATTTAATTCAAAGTGCTACAATGAATAAGAATCAATCTCGATCTTATTGCTGCCACTCAAATAAAACTGCATACAATAGACTCAGATCTACTTTGTGGGCACTCACTGAGTATTTTGTAAGATTATAGAATAAAACTACAAGAGTTTAGCTACTCTATTGAAAAAACTATGAAAAACTAATGCAAAACTATTACCCAAACCATGTGCCCAAGCACTATATTTATATGTCGGTCCATACCCCCCAATATCAGATATTTGATAATGCATCTAGGGGCCCGATATTGGGTATCCAATATTGGATATTTGATATCAGAGCCAGGCAAATCATGACTCATTAATTGGATTAAAATAATTGAATGGACATTCATTGATTAAAAGATGGTAGAAAGATTGAGTTATTTGCAAAGTCTCTTTAAAACCTATCTAAGATAGATCTCTTTGGATAATTGATGAGATAGAGTCAGATTGGTGGAATAAAAGTTTCAAAGCATAGTACAAAGCAATTTTCTTAGAACATTAAGAATTAGTCACCTTCTCAAAGGTGAATTATAATCATTCTTGTTAAAATAGTGAGCAAAAAAGGACTATTAAAGTTATATTCTCTGCATTGTGCAATTTTGAAAACAAGAATTAAGTACCATAGAAGTGAAGTAAAATAGGCCTATATAGTGAATATTTGGGATGGACTGCATGTATAAGCATTTTTAAAAACTAGAAAAAGAAGAGGTAAAGGCTGAATTAAAGATGAAGGTCATTATCACTAACATTTGTGAAACATTGTTAAGTAGATGAGATTTTTGAAAACTATTTATTATGAATATGGCCAGCAATCATATCTTTACAAACAATGATAAAATAAGTCTGTGTACTTAGGAATTAATCCAATAAAATAAATATCCCATAGAAATAATACGGTTGATTAAAATCCAGAAACATAAAAAACTTATAAGGGTTTAACATATTTCTCACAAAATTTTGGGAGTTTAATTTCCATACCATTAATTAAACTTTTATACTTTGCGGAAGTTAATTTCTTTGAGTTTATTCCCTGCACCAAAATTTTGAAAAATTTAAGAAGGAAGAAAATATATACATCTTTGCAGAACCATCTAGATGGTAAAACCATAAATTGTAAAGAGGGATGCTGGCTGAATCTTCTCTAGAGCAATGATAGACTTGAATCAAGTTCACAACACCAAATCATTTGGATTATATTTTTCTAATCAAGTTGAGGAAAGACTCAAATCAAATGGCTCAAGTAGATGGCAAACATGGTGAAGCATGTTACTGTGCATAACATTTCATCAAACACTTGTCATGTATTCTCAATGCTACCATTTTTGGGGCATTAAAATCAATCAGTTCCTACCACATACACAATGGTTTTTTTCAAAGGTAAGCTAAAATATAGAGATTAATGATTTCAACAATAGAGTTTTTAGAAGAAAGAGAAGACTACCAGAAAAGGGGAAAATTCCACTCAAGTTAGGAATTCGGTTTACAAAGCCATAAGAGCAGTTGGTAAGCACAAGTGCCATACTCGTGAACCAATGTAGGCCATGCATCACACGCATCCTAGAATTTGTTGTCATCAATGGCAGTGATAGCCATAATGACCTCATTGTTAAAAGCTTTTGGAGGGTGGAAATCGTGGGAGGAAACATCATCATTCTGATTTTCAAAGAAAAAGAGAAAAACCCTAAATGATTCCTGTCACGTGTGACTACAAGAATAGCAAAAAAAAAGAACATAAATAAATATGATGAATATGGCTCCTGGTAAAACACATTTTTTCTCTCTATTGATGTTGAAATCGTTAATAGAAGAATTCTGGAGGAGGCTCTACAAAATGCAGGAAATCTACCAAAATCCTTAGAAATTTTATTGAGGTAGCATTTGAAAATTTATAGGTTCTTACCTTTGGAGATGCTAAAAAAAGAGGGATACATCAACATACTAGGCAGTTGGTCATAATTGTTTGCAATTTGGTTGCGAAGTGGAGATTGTAATAAAACTTGTCATCGGATTTCATTGTGGCATCCGTTGAGGAGATGTAGGTGTATTTCGAGGCATCAATAGGTCCAGAGTTTACAATCCACATCCATAATTTATCCATAGGTTTTTGCTAATAGATGGATGCCTAACAATAATTTGACAATTAAAGTTGTTAAATTAAAACAAAAAAAGCCTACCTTATTGTTAGCATTTGACAAATTAATCATGTAGCACCAATTCCTTTAATTTGCTAAAACCCATGGTTTTACCTTGATACATTTACTTTTATTTAATTCAAAAGGGGATATTTTTATGGAAGAGAAGATTTAGGATATATGTATTTCTCTTTTTTTTTTGTAACTTCCTATGGTGATCTCCATGATATTTGTTGTCAAGAAAACACTTGGCAACCATAGCTCAAATTTCTAATAACTTTCTATGGAAGTTATAACCTTTAGGATGGTTATGAGTTAATACCCCTAGATATTTGTAATACCCTTAACTTCTCATGATTATTGTAACTACCCTAAGGTCACTATAAAAGGATCTTCAAATGTAGAATCTGAAAAGGAAGCTTTTTGGGAAGACGATATTTGAAGATTGCTTATAAGATGGCTTGCTAAAGACATCATTTCGGCCACTTTGTTTTAATCTTTGTGAGTTCATTATTTCCTATTTTGTTTTAGCTACATAGCTAGTGGTTTAGGTAGTATCATGCTTGGCATTTAGATTTGGGATTTTTAGATTGCTTTTATAGTTCTTTGTTACGTGATAGTAGACCCCTATTAAGATTTGTTATAGAAGAGCTTATGTTGGAAATACTCAAGAGTAATTTAATAGAGATGTTTATTATTATACAATGTTTAAGATTGCTATTAGGATTGTTGTAAGAGAGCCTCTACTATAGACAAGCCAGTTGAGCAATTTAATAGTCTAGAGGGTTTAAAAAAATCTTTGGTATTTTGATAGAACTAAAATAACTTTTTGATTTTTAAAGTATATTTCCTTGGTATTTCAATCAGAAATTATCAAATCTTTGAAAGCACTATTGTATGCAATCATTAACAACTATTATCTAACCAAAATAGAGACTCATACATGTTGTTTTATGTAGTAATTTTTGATAGTATAATAAGATTGTCTTTGAGAAATTGCTTGTTTAAGCTTAGAAAATTTGAGCAATTCATAGATACTGAATTAGGGATAACTTTATTGTGAAGTGTTTCCTCATATTAATTTACCTTGCTTAAATATTTGAGATTTTTACACAAATCTACTTTCTTTTCTTTCTCTTTCCATTGAATCATGCTCTATTTTTAGTTTTCTTGTGGAACTTTCTCTCTCTGTGGAAAATTAGGAGTAGATTGGTAGAGTTGTGCTCAAATGGTTTTTGAAAAAATGTATTTGTTACGAGTAGGTATTATAAGGACCATATAGACAAAGTGAGTGAACAAAATAGGAATCTTCAACAACACACTATTTTACAAAGTTGGCCAAATCTCTTTCATGATAGTCGATTACAGTTTTATACGCAACCCAACTATTTCAACATTCACAACAACAAACACATACTCATGTTTAACTACTGAGTCTATTTGGAGATATTTTGGCCTTGGTGTTGCCAGAGACCAGCGAGCACCTAAATCCTATTTGAGGCACTTGTTGGCAATCGTGTCCCAAACGGTCACCAATAGTAGTATTGTGAAGTTTGGAGAATAGCATTACTAGGAGAAATTGGACATTGTACATAGTATCCATAAGGATTAGGTTGTCAATATGGATACTATTGACATGGTGGTGGCATGGCCCACAATTGGGGCTATTGCCACTACTAATGGTACTATTCTTGGGGCTCTGGAAAAGCTCCACTGGAATAGTATGTGGGATGAAATTTTTGTTGGTAGTTACTTTGAGGATAAGGCAACCTTTTGGGCATTTGCTTCTTAACAAATCTAGCATTAAGTGCATATGCCCCTGTCTCTTATAAATGTGTCATCACAACATCCCTTAGGATGTTTGTACTAACAAATCACACATCCTTTCTCATTGGTGGAGTTGGTGTTGAACACTCAACCATAGAAGCCACTTTGCCTTTTCATCCAAAATCTTTCTTCTTATTCTTTTCCTTGCCTTTTCCAAAGGCTTACTCTGCTTTCTCTTCCACAATATTTAAAGTTGTTGTACATCTCTCATCGACTAAGTTCTACATCTTTGCTACTTGTGCTGCTACATACACGATAGATTTTTGGATCGGTAGCATTTTCTTTTGGATTGCCTAATTCAAGGTTTCCTCTTCTTGGGTATTACAAACTCTTGCATCTTTCTTTTTGATTGATGGATCTTAGTTATACTCCTTAGCTGATTCTCTCTTTCTTAATTCAACTTCTTACTTCGCCACTTGATCAATTAATCTCTAGATGTGATGGGCAATCATTTTAGATAATTTGCCTTAGGCACAAATCCCAAGTATCTCTTTGGTTTTGTTTTATAACCCATCTATAATGTGCTTGAGTTGCTGCCATTTTGAAAATCCATGGCCTAGACATCTATGTAGTAGCAAATAGTACATGCCCATTGTCGCATCAAGGGTTTCATGAGTCCCTTGCTTCTATCCTTGGATTTGTTTCCTTAAGTTTGACACCTGTGAATAGGTTTGGTACTTGTCATTGAAGATCTCTAGCATGGAACTTCATCTTCTAATCAATTCAGGTTCAAGTGATTTGTACTAATTCTCAGCCTCATTCAAAAGTATTCTTGGGAACAACTTTAACTTTTTCTTGTTAATTTTAATGTTTTGAAGGGCATAGACATCATGGAATGCGTGGAGGTGGTGTTGTGGATCCCCATTATAACCACCCTCAAATCTTGGCATGTTGTTCATATCAAGTTGTTTAATACGGCTATCTCTCACGTGCTTGGTTGATATGTGAACAACTTCCTAGATGTTAATCATGCTTTGGGTTGCCATTAGGGGTTCATTATCGTCATCGGGTTCATATGCTCTATTGTAGTGGTGCCTCCTTCTATGCTCATGTCTTTCTTATTCTTCTCTCTAATCCCTTCGTCTTCTTCACTCATACTCTTCATCTTCTGTGTCAGAATGTCTTGAATAACAATCATGCCAATCATGAGTTTGTCTTTCTTCTCTATCATAGTCTTAGTACTTGTGTCTTCTTTTGTTAGAGTTCACTGATGATCATGATGAGGTAGATGAGGTAGTAGGAGAATGATGCCAGCTTGTCGTTCTTTCATTACTCTTGTATGCTTCTTGTAGGATCTGGCAGAAACTCTTGGCCTTGAGTCTTACTTATACTTTGAGTCATTAGCCTCCCTCGTAGGTTTCTCTGCTAGAGTATAATGAAGTTGAACTTTAATAGGTTCCTCAAGTCATATGATAGGTATTTTTGAAGTCTCATCATGATTTTGGTGAAGTTGTTTTGAAATAAATGCATCAACATCAAGTTCTTCTAAGACAATGACAATGTTGACCTATTTCCCTTTGTTGTGCACATGCTTGATTTCCATGACAGCATCCTCTGCATTTGCTCCTTTGTGGTTGATAGGGTCTTGTCATGTGTTGAGTCACATGATACCCTTCCTGAACTTGGTCCAAATGCATTCCCTTTAAGGTAGTTTGGAGCATGTTGAGTGCAACACGTTCTGGAGGTAGGACTATGTTACCTTGCATATCTCTCCATCTCATTTGTCTATCTTGATGGAAGATGAAAGTAAAGTTTGGATGATAAGGATTAGTGTGAGTATAAGTGATCCTTGTTTGCATTGATATTTTGCATTCTTCTTCATCGCTAATTATGTCATTGCTTCTCTTTGTCTCTTTGATAGGTGATGATGTATTCTTGTTTGAAGCCATGTTGTGGTTTAAGACTTTGGTTAAGTGAAGTGTGCTTACTTTTAGAGTTATTAGAAATTATAGATTTTAGCTTTAGGTTCTTGTTACAATGAACTTTGGAAAATCAATTATTTAGCATACATTGACTTGTCCCCGACAATGGCACTACTGATGAGCAATGGAGCAATCCAACACCCAACCATACAAGTCACAAGTGTTTCATGCATGACCAGATCGTAATCCATGGATGAGGCAATGTGATAATGCTAATAATTGATTCATGTTTGAGACTATTGTCTTCCCATGTGAAGCTAGTGAAGTCTTACGTGTATGGTTAAGCTCTTGGTGAGGTATATGATATTGTGATGTTAATAGGCCATTTCTCCTAGCTAAGATGGTAAAATGGAAATAGTTCTAATTCTAAGGAAAACAATAAATGAATTTAGTCTATCCTAAGGCGATGGATATCTGGTCTTGATTTTTCATACATGCCTTGGACTCATGTAGTTACCATAGGGATTACCAAGTGTTCCACTACTGGGTGTACAAAGTGATAACACTATTGGGTTACTAGATAACTACACTTAGCACTCGAAACTAGTTGTATATTGCTTAACAACAATGAAAGTAAAGTGCATAGGAAAGCAATTATTAGTAATCTAAGTGAAAATGGTAAAATTATTCTAATTAAACGTTCAGAAACTAAGTGATTGTTGTAATGGTGACAAGTAATATCAATCTTTATTTTCGGTCATGAAATGTGTCCAAATAGACTTCACTCGAATAAAGACTCTGTACAATCACTCAACACCACACTGCGGGCATACACTGCTAAGTGCTAAGAACTAAAGTCACAAAAACAAACTGCAAGAGTTACACTACTATGTTATGAAAAACTGTTGCGGATCCATGCGCCTAAGTGTTGTATTTATAGGCTAGCATGCATCATATGATATCACATATACGATAATGTAGCATGGGCTACAATATTGTATATTCGATATCGTAGTTCGCCAAAAACTTGATTTCATCAATTGTAATATGCTAATTGCTTTCTTTCAAATTGACCCTATTTGCTTGAGGCATTTACATCAATGATTTTTCAACTTTCTTCAAATATATGTTGAAATTTTGTAACCATTTAATAAATCCTTTATGATTTCCTAGACGTAATAAAATTTTCTAGTTTTTCATGTCTAATTTATTTTGCATTAAAAATTGTTAATTTTAATGGGAACACAATTCCAATGCAAGGACGCATGTCTCAGTTGGATCTCTACTGCTTAGAAGAGATCCAAGAGCTCAAGGAACACAAGGATATGGATCGAAGCAAAGGTAAAGTATGAGGAGAAATGATTCAAACTCACATACACCCACATTGTTCAACAACACTCATTCATGGCTAAACTTAACTACAATGAAAAAGTATCAATTTGATACGAGTTTAGTGCTTAAAAAATAATATAAAACTATCAATGGGTAACTCATTGCTATGATGGAAAATTTGTTTGAATGTTAGTCTATACTACTTTTAAACTTAGAAATTTTAATTTTATGGACATGCTTATGTACGTTATTGTTCATGAATTTTAATGAATGACGAAACACCATAAAAATATAGTCATTCAGAAAAATATAATTATATATTAATAAGGAAAGATAAAAGATTCTAAAATATATTATAATACTAGTATATACATTTGTTAAAAACACATAGATAATTGAATTATTACATAAACTAATATATAAGAATGTTGAAGTTGAGTGGAAGCATGAAAAATTGATTTAGACTCTTAGCATATTGATTAATGTCGCTAGAGTTCTGATTAGGTCATATAGTTCATTTAGGATATTGCCAGACATCATCAGATGCGAGCTGAGATAAAATGTTTGCAATCCTTTGAAATTAGGCTTTATCACCGGAAGGCGTTGGGATCTACGATGATCAATATGATATCGATCTTTTAACACGTCACCGTACATCTCTAGATCGATGTCATTATAACGTATCGATTTTGATCAATTGAGTTATATCTGGTGATGTTGCCTCTGGTGATGTTGCCTGAAAAATGAAGAATCAGAGGCTTGTCAATTTTTGCAGATTCTGGCAGCAATATGTGTTGCTGCCTTTGGGGCTTCTGGGATGTTAGGAGACTGAATGTCTGTTCAGATAGTATATTTCAATAATACTTTGAATGAGTAAGAAAATTATCCTTAAACATGTTCATAAATTAAAGTTAAATGCACAGGTTTTATATTTTTTTGGTTTACGCATTCTTTGTAATTATTATGGTTGAGTAGTTTACAAAATGAAAAATTTTGATTTTTAATAATATTATCAAATATAAAATTGAATGAAATTATGATGATTGTCTCACCCACATTCCCAGGGCATTTGGTGTTCTGAAAGTGTTTGCGTCATGTTAAAATTTTTAATTTCTAAAATAAAAATAATGGAAGCAAACTCACGCAAAAAGAAGAGAAGACTAAAGAATGGAGATGGAATTCTATATCCGAAACCAGATCAAATCAGATGATATCTTAAATCATAGGCTGGGTTGTAGGCAAATGTGTCCTTTATTAGCTATAAAGGTCAATAAAAGATTTGTCTAGAACTTAAGACATATCAATGCTTTAACTTGCAACCAAATCATGATGACAGTTTAAGGAATCACGATAAATGTCAATATCTACATAAACAATAGTAAATAGTCAATGATTTGCTTATGATGATGCCAATGACTTAGCCAAGTCTCAATGTAAACGTTTCAGCTAGCCATTTTTTCATATTTTTCATTAATTTTGCGTACTTTAGAAGAGTTCGAAATCCCAACATAGGGGGATAGCACGACATTCTCATTAAAAGTCGGAGCATTTGCTAAGAAAGCAGAAATCATGGTGACATTAGAAACAAGAAAAGACAATAATATCCAATGAAAGACCTGTCATAATATCTTACCAGTCTTTATATAGGCTTCTGCCCATTAATATTTTGAAGACATTTGCCTGAGCTTTGATCTATAACGTGTATAGATAAGAGATCCATCTTTATTGCTACTCAGAAGCACTGACATACTTTTGGTCTAGGAAAAGAAATTTCATCTAAATTAAGAAAAGTGATAGGCATCACGAATGGTGATATTTGCATTTCCAGTTTTAGATTTTACTACATTGTATCCTTCGTAACTAATTCTGTCACCATTGATTAGGCTGAAAGTTGTACAGATTTAGGAGTTTTAATGACAATATCATTACAGTCACAATGTTTAATATTTAAGCACATTAAACATAATTGAGATTTTGCAGTATAGCAGGTACATTTTCACAAACCAGTATGGGTCTAATAAAATTTGAGTTTCAGTTTTATTACAATGTTATTAACTATAAATTCAAGTACTCGTGTGCATGTGATCTCATGTGACATGACTGTTGAACCAGCATCAAGCATGCCTATTTCGAAGTCTACCTTTGAAGCTACATCATGCCTCTCTAGCACTCTTTCCAAAGGGCAGATCCATTGTGTGTTTAAGGCCTATTTGTTTTTGTTAATATCTGAATGGAAGACTTTAATGGTAAAAATTTTACAGCCAATTACATTCTTGCGATATTAGAGTACGATAAAAAAAAATCAATCACATCATCATTCAATTATTCATATTTGATCCCACGATGTGGGTGTAAGATCATAACCAGGTTATGGGCTTATGCCTTAAAAAATTTATTGAAAAAAGCAACAAAACTTCTTGAAATATTTGCATTGCCTTGCTGCGAGTACACTATCATGCTACGATGACGGGTACAAAGTCCTTTGGGTATATTACAACTTTTCTTGCCTGTTAACCATAAGTATCAAGAAAGTCTTTCACTGGGTACAAATATCTTTAAGACTGGCAGTCTATGCATGGACTCTGTGTCATTACTTAACACAAAACCTTTAATGAACAAAATCATGCTACAATGTGTGGCTATGCATGTAACAACATAACATAAACAACTGGTACAGAGTCCTCTGTGCAGAACACTAAAATGGTATATTGAAACTTTTCTTGCCTGCTAATCATGGGCATCAAGAAAGTATTTCCCATTTACAAATATTTACCTTAAGATAAAATCTTTAATAAGTCCCTTAAATTCTTTTGCAATGAAACATGCAAATAGATCAATGCTTAGATCTTCCTAAGCATCAGCTTGGCTCCATGCTGAGGCCGGCCGGTCATCAACGGTGTAGGTGCATGAATATAAGATGGGGAGAGGGCAAAAGAAAATTTCCTTAAGATCATAGTCAGAACCACTTTTGCCTCTATCAGAGCAAAGTTTTGCCCTATGCATATCCTTGGGCCAAATGAGAAAGGCAGAAAGGCCTGTGGATGCTTCACAGCTTTTAAAATCCCACTCCTGAATCTTTCAGGATTGAACTCATCTGCATCTTCTCCCCAGAATTCTGGATCATGGTGCAGTGCCAGTATGGGAATCTCAACCTGAGTTCCTGCAGGAAGGAAGATATTTCCTAGTGTTGTTGGCTTCTCTGTCTCCCTTTGTACAGCTGAGACGTTTGGATATAGTCTCAAAGATTCATTCAAGATCATTCCTACCTGAAATGTCCATAAAAAATTGTGTAATTTCTAAAATCACTCACATGATATATTAGAAAATCATAAAATTCTAAATCTGTTGTTGTGACTTCATTAAAGACATCCCTAGAAAAAGTAATAACTGATATTCCTAAATTCATGAGGATGGGTTGGGGCCATAATATGCAGAATTACAATGTGCAGGCGACTTATGCTTTCTGCATTTGGAGGATCATCCTTTCCGTGAACCTGGAGCACCTCATTCCTTGCTCTATCTTGCCAATCTTGATACATTCCTAGTAATACCATAGTCCATGTCAAGAGTCCAGCAGTAGTCTCATGGCCTGTTATATAAAAGGTCTTGCATTCATCAATAAGTTCATCAAGAACCATATTTGAGTTATAATCTTCGTTCTTGTTAGCTGCCAACATCAATCCAAGTAAGTCATTAGTGATGGTTGTGGTTTTATTTTCCCGGGAAAAAATAATATCCTTGAGCCGGTTCCTAATTTCATTTTCAACTCTCCAGCACTCTCTGTTGATTCTGGTCGGAAAGAACCTGAATGAATGAAGCCCAAAATCAGACAATTAGATGCTGAGCGTAAGAAGAACTAACATATAAGATACATGGCTTGAATTTTCTGGGCACCATCGTTTATTCATAATTAACCAGAAACAAGATATATTTGTCAACCTGAGTCCTGGAACATAAGGACGCACAGCAAGTTGGAGGGCCAACATTAATTGTTGCTGTTGCAAATCACATATACGTTTTCCTTCCTGGTAGCTGCTTCCAAAAGCTGTTCGAGCAATTACATCCGCAGAAAATCTTATAAACTCACTCGAAAACTCCAACTCTGCAGCATCATTGAGCACCTTTTCATTCCATGCCTTCAACATAAGAGCACAGCTGTCTACCATGGCAGGAATCATACCCTGTTTTGCATTGAAGCTTCTTCTAAGTACTTTAACAAAGCAGCCAAAAGTAATTTAAAAGAAAAATTTTAAAAAGCAATATAACAAAAGATTTTTGGACAGTTTAAACTGAATACAGAGTGGACATTGTGAGATGTTATGTGGGTTTTATTTTCGTGTGGATAACCAAAAAAAACAGAAATCAAAATCCATAGAGAACCGAAAAACCCAGTTGTGGAAAATAGATATTACCCTTAATCGATCCAAATGAAAAGCAGGATTGATAATTTTTCTGTGGTTTGCCCAGATGTCTCCTGTAATCAGAGTTAGCAGTCCGTCACCAACTAGCTGCCTAACCAGGGGATTGGGATTGAGAACCTTCCGAGAAAAGCTTCCATCCTTATCTATCAGAATCTCCCTGACGAGCTGAGGTTGAGCAACATACAGCCTGGGTTTGCTTCCAGCCCAGTATATGAATTCCTTTCCTGTATAGTTCTCCAAAAAAATGTGAAATCGTAAATAGTTTTTTAATGAGGGTTCGCTCTATGTATTGGAGAAAAATATATATATTCCTTCCCTAAAGTCTGAAAATGCTATATCCGTGTAAGCAAGTAAAAGTTCAGTAAAGAATTCTAAACTCTGTGTAAGCAAGTGAAAATTCAGTTTCATAGCTGCGGATTGAAGTAGAAAGGTACCATATGTTTTCACCCAAACATGGAGATATGGTATAACTCTGGGAACAATATTATGTGAGTGAGATGGCATAGGAGTAGAACGGGCTTCCTCCACCATTTTAGCGATGTCTCTAGCATTACCCAGGAAGAACTTGTAAGGAAGGACTTTGAGGCCCTGGGACTCGAAGCATCTTTTGAGTTGCAGAGGTTTCCACCAAAACTTCACCAAAATCCTGAATAGCAGAGATCCCAACAAAGCTAATGCGGTAGCTGATGCCCAGTACAGAAACACCCCTTTTTCCATCTCTCAATTCTGAAAACAGCTGAAATGATGAACTACTTTGTAAACTACTTCAGTCAAGATCAGATTCCAGGATTTATCAAAGAATGGGAGATTAGGAGATTAGCAGACAGATGCGTGGTGCAGACAGCAGAGTTCAATCACATGCTTTCAGAATCCTCTACGGGAGGTAACCACCAGAAAAGTCCACATTATTGATCTGTTCATGTTTGCCACTTTCTTTGATATTTCCTTGTCCTGGACAGATATAATAAGGATGCATAATTTAAGGATGCATAATTTAAACAGCATGATGAAATCCAAGAATACGTATACGTATAGAAAAGGGTAGAAGATACAGGATTTGTTGGATGCCAAGAGTCCAATACATATAAAAAAAATTTGCAGTTTCACATACAGCAACATGGTTAAGTCAAAAACTGTGACGCAGACTGACAACTTCTTGCATTCAAAAGAGCCACATCGGCCTCACCAAGTAAGTTAGCACCGTAAACACTAATAACGCTTTTACGCACAGGAAGGTAAAATACAGTTGTTAAATCTTAGGTGTTTTATTATATATATTTTATGGAAATGATAATGAAATGGAGGAAAAACATTAATATGGATACATTAACGTGACATTTTGTTGTTGGCTCTGACATGTCCTGCATCAAGTATCAGTAACATTTGTAACCTAGCGTTGCTTATGCAGGCAAATCATTGTTACTAGTGTAGGCTGTTGTTTAAACATTTTTAGGATTTGAAAGCACATGCAGATTGACAAAGAAGCCATCTTGTTTGAATGGTTTCAATGATCAAGACATTTGTAATTTTCTTAATGATATTTTAGTACATTATGACACGCACAAGGTCTCTAGAAAGTCTAATAAAATTTTAATTTCAATTTCATCAATGTTATTAAACTATAAATTCAATCACCTGTATGCATGTAACTTCTTGAAAGACTTTTGAACCAGCACCAAGCATGACTATTTTAAAGTCTACCTTAGAACCTGCATCATCTCTCTAGTTGCGATCTTTAAATGCAATTATCATGGAATGAGGTTTCTGATGGATTAAGGCCTATTTGTTTTTGTTAACATTTAAATGAAAGACTTAAGAATTACAAATTTCTTGTGAAATTAAAGTATGATAAAAAACTATTACATCATCATTCAAACATTCTTGTTTTATCCCGTGAGGTTAGTGTAAGTTCATAAACATGACCATGGGCTTATGGCTGGTAGACTAAGTTCTTAGCTTATAAAATTATCAACAAAAGGAAAAAGCAACAGATGTTCTTGAAATATTTGCATTGCCTTAACTGCAACTGGAAAATCATGCTACGATGTGTGGCTATACATCTAACAACAAAACATAAACAACTGGTACAGAGTTCTCTTGTGCAAAACGTTAAAATGGTATATTCAAACTTTTCTTGCCTGCTAATCATGAGCATCAAGAAAGCATTTCCCTCTTACAAATATCTGTAATCTTTACAGTCATTATTTACCCTAACATTAACTCTTTACTGAACCCCTTAAACTCTTTTGCAGTGAAACGTGCAAATATATCAATGCTCAGATCTTCCTTAGCATTAATTTGGCTCCATGCTGAGGCCGGCCTGTCAAGAACGGTGAAGGTGCATGAACATAAGATGGAGAAGGGGCAAAAGAAAATTTCCGTAAGATTATGGCCAGAACCACTTTTGCCTCTATCAGAGCAAAGGTTTGCCCTATGCATATCCTTGGACCAAATGAAAAAGGCAGAAAGGCCAGTGGATGTTTTACAGCTTTTAAAATCCCTCTGCTGAATCTTTCAGGCTTAAACTCATCTGCATCTTCTCCCCAGAATTCTGGATCATGGTGCAGTGCTAGTATGGGAATCTCAACCTGAGTACCTGAAGGAAGAAAAACATTTCCTAGTGTTGTTGGCTTCCCTGTCTCCCTTTGTACAGTTGACACCGCTGGATATAGCCTCAAAGTTTCATTCAAAATCATTCCTAACTGAAATTTTCATCAAAAAATTGTGTTATTTCTTTCCAAGTTTCTTAAGAAAATATAGAATCATTCAACGGGATAGATTAGAAATCATATAATTCTAGATCTGTTGTTGTAACTTCATTAAAGGCATCCCTAACAACGTAATAAATGATATCCTAAATTCATGAAAATTGGGAAAAAAAATAAAAAGAGTTGGGTCCATAATGTGCAAAATTACAATGTGTAGGCGACTTATGCTTTCTGCATTTGGAGGATCATCCCTTCCGCAAACCTGTAGCACCTCATTCCTTGCTTTATCTTGCCAATCTTGATACATTCCTAATAATATCATAGTCCATGTCAAGAGTCCAGCAGTAGTCTCATGGCCTGCTAAATAGAAAGTCTTGCATTCATCAATAAGTTCATCAAGAACCATATTTGAATTATAATCCTCGTTCTTGTTAGCTCCCAACATCAGTCCAAGTAAGTCATTCGTGGTGGTTTTATTTTCCCGGGAGAAAATAATATCCTTGAGCCGGTTTCTAATTTCATTTTCAACTCTCCAGCATTCTCTGTTGATTTTGGTGGGAAAGAATCTGAATGAATGAAGCCCAAAATGAGACAATTGAATGCTGAGCATAAGCACAACTAACATCTAAAATGCATGGCTTGAATTTTACTGAGCACCATCATATATTCATTATTAAATAAACAAGATATATTCATAAATGAAAAGATGAGAAGCTTCAATTCACCATCACCATAAATAACATAATAGAAGTTATGGGGGGCTATTTAAGTTAGATATTTAAACTACTTTTACTCTCATAGGATGTATTTTATATTTAAAATGCAAAGTGCCTTTTTTTTTTACGTCTGAAATGCTAACAAAAGCATGCAAAGGAAGAAAGGTTAATAATTTCTCAACCTGAGTCCTGGAACATAAGGACGAAAAACAAGTTTGATTGTCAACATTAACTGTTGGTCTTGCAAATCAAAAATACGTTTTCCTTCCTGGCAGCTGCTTCCAAAAGCTGTTCGAGAGATTACATCTGCAGACAATTTTAGAAACTCACTTGAAAGCTCCAATTCTTGAGCAGCATCATTTAGCACCTTTTCATTCCATGCCTTCAACAAAATAGCACAGCTGTCCACCATGGCAGGAATCATACCCTGTTTTTCATGTGTAACTGATGTAAGTGTCTTAAATACCTTTAAATGTGCAAGAATATAATTTAACAAAACAACCCAAAGTGATTTAAAAGAAAAATTGAAAAAGAAAAATAATAAAAGATTTTTGATAGTTTAAACTGAATGCAGGGTGTACATTAAGAGATGTTAACCTAGTGGTAAGATTCTTAATTTGGAATCCCTAAGACCAATGCTGAGTTATAAAGTTCTAATTTCACTAGAGTGCAGGATCATGACATATAGACTATGAGGTTCCACAATCAGCAAAAGAGGTTAGAGGCTCAAAGGCTCAATGCTCATCCGACCAAGGCAAGGTTTGAATGGTTAGTTGACGAGCAAAAGGCAAGGTCCTCATGAGCAAAAGCTTAAACTCTTTTAAGTCATTTGATAAGCAAAAGCTTAACCTCTTTTAAGTCAGTTGATGAGAGAAAGTTTAACCTCTTTTAGGTTAAATATGAAATACTTAAACCTCTTTTGAGTAGCTACATGGAAGCTCTAATCTAAGCCTTACCACTTACTACTTGAAACATACACCTTAGCATCACTCTACATGGGGTTTTATTTTCTTGGTTAAATTTGAAAAACCAAAATTTAAAGTTCCAAATCCTAATCTACAGAATTTGCAAACCTGAAACCCCAGTTCCGAGAAATGGATATTACCTTTAATCGATCCACATGGAAAGCAGGATTGATAATTTTCCTGTGCTTTGCCCAGATGTCTCCTGTCATTAGAGTTGCCAGTCCATCACCAAGAAGGTTATTAACCAGCGGATTGGGATGGCGAAGCTTGAGAGCAAAGCTTCCATCCCTATCTATCAGAATCTCCTTGATGAGCTGAGGCTGAGAAACATAGAGTCTGGGTTTGTTCCCAACCCAGAATATGAATTCCTTTCCTGCACAGTTGGCAAAATTGTTACATTCTAAATAATTTTCCGAAATTAAAATAAAAAAAAAATCATTCGTTACAGGAAGTCTGAAATGGCTGGGTACGCGTAACAAGTAAAAATTCAGTTTCGTGTTTCATAAGTAGCGGATTGAAGTAGAAAGGTACCATATGCTTTAACCCAAACGTAAAGATGCGGTGTCACTCTGGGAACAATATTATGTGAGTGAGATGGCATAGGAGTAGAACGGGCTTCCTCCCGCATTCTAGCAATGTCTCTAACATTACCCAGGAAAAACTTGTAAGGAAAAACTTTGAGTCCCTGCGACTCAAAGCATCTTTTGAGTTGCATTGGTTTCCACCAAAACTTCACCAAAATCCTGAACAGCAGAGCTCCCAAGAAAGCTAAAGCAATAGCTAATGCCCAGTACAGAAACAGCCCCTTCTCCATCTCTCGATTCTGAAAATAGCTGAAATGATGAACTACTCTGTAAACTACTTCATTCAGGATTGGGCTCCAGGATTTATCGAAGAATGGGTGGTCATTAGCACACAGATCAGTGGGGCAGAGTCTAAAGACTTAGTTTCCAAATCCTCTACGGCGGCACTAGTAACGAGAATAAATGTCTGCATGATTTTTCCGTTCTAGTTTTGACATTTTGTCTGACCTTTCCTCGTATGGGACAGGTCTAAGAATGCATAAGTTAAAATTTTGCCATTATCCTGTAGATCGATGGATGGGAAGCAGACAAGATAACTTTTAGTGTGTGGATGCTGATTTTAATTCTAGAAGTTAGGATAACTGGCTAATAAATATTTTTTTTATGATTTCGTGGATGTATTGCAAGCTGCCTAGATAATTTGTTGATTAATAATGCCATGTCTTGACTCTACACCTGGCATGAAAATCATGGATGTACTGTTTACTTTTTGCCTCTGTGAAAGTGACGTCAAGAATCTTGAAGGGTTTAAGCCTGACATCCATACATAATCACGTATGGAAATATCACAAACTTAGTCATGGAAAAAACGGTTCACGTGTCCATTTTAAGCTCTACATGATAGAGTGCATGATCCTGGTGGATCAGATTTGGCAGGATAAAAGAATTTCGTGCTCATCTAACTAGCATAGATACGGGCAGGGTCAGTTTCGGAAATTCATCGAGAATTGGTGCAGGACAGGGTCAGGGTCACGGTCAGAGTAGAAAATTGATGCTCGTATGGGTTATTAAATCGTAAAACACACTAGCTTAAAATATTTTAAGGCGGTCGCTTTTACGTGTAATTATGATCTCACCATCAATTATAGGTACAATATTATGTGCATGGTCGATGTACCTGCACAGGTTTCATCACCTTCAATCGAGCAACAATTTTTGCAAATTTGTAATTCTTTCACAGGGCACAAACCTGCATTTAATGCCTTCAAAGATTTTTGGATATCAACAATGGCATCGATCCTATCAATCAAGAACATTGAACAAATCAGCAGCATTTACTAACCACCTCAAGTACATATATTTGATACTTGACAAATTTTCCCCAAAGTTTACATGTTACCAACAACATCAATACATCATTGAGAGTATCACTTCGTAATAATTATATCACAAGTATCATTGAGAGTATCACTTTGTAATATTATTGTGATAAGTTAAAATCACTACAACCTTTCCTTATGGCATGTTAACTTGTATTTATTCATTATCTCTATTTATTAAGGTATGGTTTCCTTTCTCTTGTTTCNCATTATCTCTATTTATTAAGGTATGGTTTCCTTTCTCTTGTTTCTTTAGGGTTGTTAAGGTTATGTAGTTTATAAATAGATTGTCTTTTATATTTAACATTTTAAAATCCATAGTAAGGTTATTGATCTTTTAAGAAAACAAATTATTTCTCAAAGGCAAACAAAGAAGAAGCCTCTTATACAAAGAAACTACTATTGTTATAGCAAAGTAAATACTACTCTAATAAATATTTAGCCTCTGATTTTTAAATAAGTATGATTTTGTATCTTACAATAATAAGATTCTATCATTTAAAAAAATAGTTACTATATGGAAAAAAACTACTAAAATTTGTATTTCTAGCTAGTTAACTCATGTCTACTCATGTTTTCATTTATGTCTATTTATGTTTATTTAAATGTTTCAAAATGAATAAATAAATTTTTGTTTGTATTTAAGCATTCCATGAGTGATTGTTCCTTATAGAGTTATTAGTTATTTTGGAAAAGAAATTGTTTCTTAAAAGTAGTCAAAGAAGTTGTTTCCACTACAAAATACATGTTGTTCCAATAATTGTTCAACTTGAAAATAGTAATATTTTTGTTGAGTTACAAATTTGGTCTTTAAAACATCTAGAATTTGGCCTTGTGACTACTTGTTAGTCTACATTTGTTCAGGATCTCTACTTCATTGAGCTATTTTTTGGTTTATATTATTTTGTTCTTTCAAAATTTTAGATTTGTTCTTGTTGCTTAGAATTTTGTTTGTTTTATTTTTGTTTCTGCATTTCTTTAGGTAGAATGACCTTTATATTCAACATTGAAGATGAATGTATTTAAGGTTTTTTGTTCAAAAAATTCTATTATCATTCAATGGTAAGTTTTAGTTTTCTTAGAATTATTTTTTTAAAAAAAATTATGTATTTATTAATTCCTTTATTTAAATTTTTTATTAAGAAGCTGACTTTAAAGATGAAAATTTAGTTTTTTAGAATTGGTTGTAAAGATGAAAGCTTAAAAAGACATCCCCAAAACCATTAAACTTTTTGTAGACTCTCTTTTCAATGATCTAATGTACTTTGATTTTTTAAAGTATTTTTATTCATTTGTTTGGGGTATGAAACCCCTTGCCTTCAAACCAAAAAAAAAAAAACATCAAAACCATAGTTTTAAGGTACCCCTAGGACATATAGCTAATATAAAATTTTTGTAAAACTTAAGTAGAACATAATGGTATGTCAAATTAGCATACTTATTGGAATCAAACCTATGCTCTAGCCCAGTAATGGTATAACCAAAAAAGATTTTTGGATAGGAGAGACCTACTTACAATGTTGTATTATGATATTTTTTTATGGTTTTGTACAATTTTTAAAGGTTCACATGATCATTATTATAAAAAAGTTCTACTTCAAAATGTTTGAGTCTCAAACCCTTCTCTTTGAATGAAAGAAATCACCCTTCTTAATTAACAAGTCCCACTTATTGATATCTTTATTGAAGCATGAACAATAGAAAAGTAATTATTTAAAAAGTTGTTTGAACCAAAACGTTGTCAAAATTGAAAGTTCACTATATATACCTACAACCAATGTAATACTTTGATAGAATTTTAGTAAAACATGATAATGTCTTAAGTGAAACTTAAACCCATAACTTGTAATGAATAAATAATGAAGTGTTAGCCTAGTGGTAAGACTCTTGATTTCAAAGCTCCAAGTTATGGATTCGATTCTAGTAGGCAATGCTTAATTTGAAAGGAATCTTAATATTCAATAAAGAAACAATAGTAGCTTGTTGTTTCATAGGCTTTTCTTTATTCAATTAACTCACCTAGGATTCATGGGGAAAAGGATCAAGTTGGTCCTTGCATGATTTGTCTATTTCTTAATTGAGAAGTGCACATCTTATTTCTTAAAATTACCTATTTCTCTACAATGTATTCTAATCTTGTTAAAGGCCTTGTAGAAATCTTTACCTTTCTTTTCCTTTTCAAGAAAAGGTCATAGGATATGCCTCTAGGCTAGTGATGAGTTAAGGTTTGACGGGCCCGATGTTGGATACTCGATGTCGTCTCATCTAGGTTCTGCTTATAAATATGATGCTTGGGCACTTAGATGAGGGAGTTACTAAGTAGTCAATAGTCAGTAGATAATTCTAGTTTTCAGTTCCTTCTTCAAAGTTTGTTATTCCCAGTGCATGCCCGCAGTGTGATGCTTGTAATCGTACAACATCTTTGTTCAAGCGTGATGTACTTGAACA
>MNCI01009996.1:330950-354626 GCA_015680685.1 Gnetum montanum | reverse complement strand
CAGTTGCATAGTTCAGGGTGTGTCCGGTAAGTGGGAACGGATGCTGACGCTAGTTAATTTAGACTTAGATCATTAGTTAGTTAGCTAGTTTCTCAACCCTTTCCTCTGATAGCATAGAAGATAAACTGAAAAATACCAAAAAAATCACATACCTCAGACTTGCTTAACCATACACCGTGACACTTACAAGCAAGCCTGAGAAGACAACGAACGATTAACCCCAAGTGTTTCTTGTGGCGTTAAGGCATTTAGTCTGCGGAGTTCGACCGGATCGCGCGTGCACGCTCGTATTCGTATGGTTGAGTGTAGGGGTACCTCGCCACTCATCAACATCTATCATCATTATTTTTAAAATCTAAAACTTCTTACACTACTACAACTTTACCCTTGTTCTTGTAATAACCTTGCATTGCATTCTTCTTCTTCCTTCTTTTTTGACCACTATTCCCTTGGTTTCTTCTTTCCTCTACAATTTTCAAAGCTGTTTGGAACTTCTCATCCAAGGAGTCCCACATCTCATCCATCTTAGCCAATATTTCAATAGTGTATTTTCATATCAACAATATTTTCCTTTGCACCACTTCATCAAGTGATGCTTCCTCCTTAGAGTCATGGAAACATTCCTTCATTTTGTGAGTGGAGGGGTCCCTATTGTATTCTTTTGTACTTTTGCACTTTATGAGCTCCCCTTCTTCTTTATCCACCTACTCTATTAGCCTTTGAATCTAATGTGCCCACGTATTAGAATGTCTTTCTTGGGCATAGATCTCAAGGGTTTTCCTTGTTTCATTTCTGATCCCATCTATGATATGGAAGACCTAGTCCCTTTGAGAGTATCCATGGCCTAGGCATCAGTGGAGAAGAGAGTAGTATCTACCTAGGGCTACATCCAAGGACTCATGATTCCCTTGTTTCCATCCTTAGATCTATCTCTACAAGTTAGACACACTTGAGTATGTTTGGTACTTTTCATTGAAGAGCTCCAACATAGTACTCCATTGATGAATAGATTCTAGTTCCAAGGACTAGTACCAACTTTTAGCTTTCTTGATGAGTATCCTTAGGAGCAACTTTAGCTTATGTCATTTTTTATTTATGGGTTTTTATGGAATAAGCATCATGAAAGGCTTGAAAATGATTTTTGTGGATTTGAATTCTATCCCCCTTCAAACCTGGGGAACATTATTTATATTCAACTTATTGATTTGACTATCTTTTAAGTGCCTTGTACGTATTCGTAATGCCTCTAAAATGTTCAATAGGTTTTAGGTAGCCAGAAAAGACTCATCATGGTTATGATGATCACAGTGATCCTATTCATGGCCATACCATCTATGATGAGTTCTTCTATGCCTTTGGTCCCTATGATGCTCCTCTTCCCCTTATGATTATCATTGGTTCTAATCCTAAACATTTTCGTGGAACTGGAAATCATTTCTATCTTGTCAATCATCTCCATCTTGGTCTTAACTATCCGTCCCTTTGTCTCAGCTCCTCTTCCCCCCTGTCAAAGCTTGAGGATGAAGATGAAGAGGATGATGAGGGTAAAGAAGATGGAGAACCAGGGGAACGATGCCTGCTAGTTTCCCTTCTTCAGTCCCTCCCATGATCCTTATGTTTTTCATTATCATTCTTTTGGTTATTCTCCTTTCCCTTTTATGATTAGCTAGGATTCTTATCTTTTAATATTCCCTAGTCATGAGATCTAGTTTTTCCATGACAAGGTTCTCCAAAGTTGATTGTAACCTTTGGTTTAGGGTCTCTTCATCATAGAGAGGAGGAGAATCTATGTATTGGAATTGGTGAGAAAAGAAATCCTTGTCCTTTTTATGTTGCTACAAGAATAAGTGTTTTGGGACCCTCATACCTTTAGAGGCCTCATTTCATGCCTCCATCTAGCGATCCTACTTATGTTGGGCATCAGTGTGATGATAGTCCCTATAGGTGTAGTCTAGGACTTCATATTCTGAGTTAAGTGCAACGATGCCTAGCTTGGTAAGATTTTTCATTAACATGGTAGGAACAGATTAATCTAGAGGAAACACAATGTTTTCTTCAATGTCCCTCCAGTGCATTTGTTCATCTTAATGTAGGATGAAGGTGAAACCTAGATTATAGGATCTCGATGAGAATAGACAACCCTTAGTTGTTGGGGCTTCTTTGAGGCTCCCTATTGTTGGTTGGATCCATCTATATGCTATGTAGATTTGTCCCTATGAGAAGAATACATATTAGTGATTAATAAAAATAGTGTGCCTTTTGATGTTTTAGTCTTTTAATAGTTGGTTGTTGAATGATCTTTACAATGTCTTTGTATAACTTTAGAGTTTTGTCCTACTTAGCACACTTAGCTAAACTAAGTCCTCGAAAATGGTACCAATGATGAGCTATGAGTATATCCTATGCCTAATCATACAAATCACAAGAGTGTACTAATGATGCAGTCAAATTCCATGGACTTAGTTCCTAAGTTTTCTCATAGTCAAAGACTCTGAACCAAAGGGTCATGTGATCATTGTCTTCCTAACTCATAGTTATGTATGCTTTTTGCATGATTAAATGTGAGTTAAGGCATGTGATATTTTTTTTATTTATATTTTTATATTTTTTGTCTTAAGTTCTGTATGAAAAGATGAATATTTAATGATTAACAATTTTAACTACCTAACTTGATCTAAAGGCTAACTACCCTAACATAAGTAGTTGTACCCACTTATCATAAACTTTCTGAACTACTATTAATGTTACTAGGTTATCAAGTGATAATTTCTGTGCATACCAAATGACCACTTCTAGGATTACCAAGCATTATACGTTATGCTTGAAGTAATCATACTTATTTGTTCATTATTAATTACATTAATTACTATGAAGTGGAATGCAAAATGCATTTAAAGTAAAGTGCTAGTAAGAAATATTAAGCTAATCCAAGTGCTATAATGAATAATAGAAATCTTGACTTTATTGCTGTTTATGCCAATACGTTCATGTACATCATGCTCAAATAAAGTTCTGTACAATCTCTTTCACTCACACTATGGACACTTAGAGGAAAATATTCTAGCTCTAGAAATGAAAAACTACAAGGGCTTCACTATGCCATTAACACTAGGTGTCATAAATGCGGTTAGTGCATGCATTTATCTAGGCTTGACTACATTAGCATCAATGCATGACATAGGGATACATCAATAGGGCTATGTCAATGGACATCCATTGTTGCATGCCCATCAACGTAGCTAGTTGAAAGATGTTTCATCACTAGCTTATTATTGGAAAAGGATTTGTAAGTATGAGATTGCCAATTTGAATAATACTTGAGGTACCATTATTTTATTAAAATTTTATAAAAAGTATAATCTTACAATAAATAAAATGAAGGAAAACTAATGGTTTGAGCATGTACAAAGGAGATGCTATTTTGGAAACTAGAAATTGCAAATTTTTATTACTTTTAGGAAATCACAAAGGATTTGTTTGATGATTATAATGCCTCAACATAGTTTTGAAGAAAGTTAAAAACATAGAAAGTAAATCTATTATAAGTCAAAGTGCTACAATGAATATGAATCAATCTCAATCTTATTATCATTTATGGAATGTGTCTAGGTACAATGCTACTCAAATAAGATGACATGAAATTGACTTAATTCCACACTGTTGGTACCCACTAATTATTTTCTAAGATTACAAAATCAAACTACAAGAGTCTAGCTAAACTATTGACCAAATCGTGCCAAATACGTAACAAGTGCTCGCATATTTATAGATAAATAAAAGCATTGTGTACACAAGGATGTGTTAATGCATTTGGCTACATAGATAGGGTTGTGTTGATGTTGCTAAGCTATAGAAAATGTGATATAGCATCGATGATATAGCATATGCAATATAGCATCTACGATGTAGCAACCAACTAAGATGCATCAACAAGAATACTACAAGACATTTGCAATGTAGCATCTACAATATCTCAGCTATCTAATATACTTGACAAAACGTTGCTTCATCATATCCCCACGAATTAGCTACTTGACATATTAAATCTCATCATAGTCCCACAACTAATTAAAAACTTATCCTTAAGTTATATCTAAATAGACAAAGTTCCATTATAAAAATTGGGGGGTGACCAAGACTAGATTAGCTACCATTACAAAACTAGAGTTTTGTATTACAAAATTTGATTTGAATGGATATATTAAAAAATGACCAAAAGACTAGAAAAACACTAAAGTTTAAAAAATTATAGAATTTTTCAAAATATCTACTAAAGATGAATCTTCTTATTATCACTAGTGGTGGTAGGTTTTCTAGCCTTGAATGTTATATTGTTGCTTCTCCTTTATGTAGAACATTCTTAAAGGATGGACTAAAATTTCTTTTCATCATTCCATGGGTCCAATAAACATGTAATGTTTGAGCTTTAATCCTTGTATATGCTATTTATTCATGGGCATATCATCCTCTATCCTCCTCTTAGCCTCTTTTCCTTACCTTGCAAAATACTTTCAACCTTAGGCATTCTTTTTAGTGTCACCTGCAATCATCAAAGGATCAATGTTAGTTTTGGTAAATTTTATTTAATAATTAATCTTTTTTGAATCCCTAGTTAGATCAAAATTCTAAAAAAATTTAGCATTTTGGCTTAAGGTGATTTCATAATAAAGTTTCCCAAGGCTATGAGGTAACTAAAATAATGGACTTGTTTAATTCATTTTGATTATTGTTACTATTAGCTACCATAATGTTCAAAAATGGGGTGCTATAAAAAATTTTCAAAAATTACATCCTTAGCCTCCATGAAGAATGAGCTTAACTTTGGAAGCTCACAAGTTTTCAATCAATGACAACCAAAGGTTTGGTTCACAAGATGACCAAGAAATATTAAATTTAGAGGATAGTTTAATATAAAAGTAGTATAAGTAATTCAAATTGATGAGAAGTAGTTCCAAAATCATGCATAAAGTTCAAGAAGTTTCCCATGATGTCTCCTAAAGCCATGATCAACAAAATTCATGCAAGTGGATTCTCCCAAAAGTAGGGTCCTACCATAATGCCCTTACATAACCACCTCTATAGATGTCCATGGACATCTTAGAAGTCAAATGTAGATCATGCCTTTATTCCAAATAACACATGATTTTTTTAGTCAGGATCCTACACTATACTATATGAAACCATTAAGCTCATAATTGCATGCAACAATGAGGTGGTTGACGATGAAGTTAGGATGAGGGAGAAGAGGAAGTATGGTAAGAGATTCTCTTGTCCAAGTTACATGAACTACCTATGGAATTTGTGATTAATATGATCTGATACCATCCCATTCTCATTTAGGACCAAGTCCATTCATGTTCAGTAACTTCACATTGTCATTTCCTAACCCTTTAACCATTAATAATTCATGACAACAACTAAAGGACAACCATCACTTTAAGAAAACAAAAAAAGAAAATTAGGAAAATAAGAAGGGCCTTGGTTAAAAGGGTGCCTTCAGGCATGAGTAATAGGTCTTTCTAGCCCCATAACTAGTGCTTGTAGCCTATTATTTTGTTTAAGAGGTGTGCTTTTAATTCCCATGTTTTTTTTCATGGGAATCACTCCATGCAAGAACATGCTTCTTGTTATAGTCAACAGTAGGACTAGTAAGAGACCAATGGAGAAAGTCATAAAAATCTAGAAAGAAGTTGGGAACATAAAATGACAAATTCCCTTGAAGTCACACCCTTATGCATTCCCACTTGGTTCATTCCAAGTCTATTATGGAAGAAGATCATTAATCCTTTTTTAAGTTTTAATTATGAAAGGACCTCATGCTTCCAAAATGAAGAGCCTCATAGAGTTGGATGGAATTGATGGATGTCATGCACTCACTACATTACACAATTATTTACCCAATTATCTTGATAGCATAGGATAAAGACCCAACACATAGCATCAACTTTTTCATCATGATTGGCAATATCATTATTAACAAAAACATAGTAGACATTCATAAAACATAAAGGAAATGACTCAAGAAAAGAGAAAATTATAAAGAAAATAAAAATAACAAGAGATGGAAAACATATTAAGAATTGGAAAATTTTTGAAGAAATAGGAAAATGATAAAAAATTGTAAAAAAAAAAAGTATAAATGCACTTATTAGTTCTTGATTTAAGATGGGGCATCTCCCCCATGACTAAACTCATGGACAAACATTTGAAAAATGGATAGCACATTTCCTTGATTATACACCATAAGTTTTCCATTTATCATCTTTAGTAATTTAAGTTTTCAATTGGTAGCACATTTAACATTGATTATAATTATGTTTTGATCATTTGGAGATATATCTTTAGCTAGACTAGAATATGTTTTCTGTTTAAAAGGTCCATATTTTTATTTTCTATCTTAGTTCTTATATTCCCTTGTTCAACATCTTCTTTTGGTGTATAGTTAGAGTGTAATATATTCTTCTATAAGTTCTTTGTATGGTTCATTTTCTTAGGATAAGAACTCATAAGTAGGTTGGATGTTTCCATGCATATTTTGAGCAACTTGGTATTTTGATTCTTAAGACATTAGGTATCTTTTGATTTAGTGGCTACTATGTAAACTTGATTTTATACACACTTGTTCCTCAAGTTTGTTGCAGGATGATATAGAGATCACATTAATACTATGAACTTTCAGCCCATAACTATACCCTTTATCATTATTAGTAATGCATGGAATTATCTGTTTTTCCATAGTGGTAGGTTCATCTTTTATGTTTTGTGTTGGAGTGATAATGATTGTTGGTGATTGTGTAGGATTAGGAGACACTATTTTTGTAGGAAATGGGGTTGCACTAGATTGTCCTTGTGCTAGTTTTGATGAGCTAGTAGGTCTATGAGTTTTATTCACATGTGTGGGAATTTTCCTAAAGAAATGACATTTCTAAGACTTTTGCTAAGATATACTAACATTATCATTCAATTGTATGTTCATAGCACAAGTGAGATTTTTCTATTAAGGTTTTGATGCTAATCCTTCCTACATTGTTGGTGGTGACATATGTTGGAGGAAACTATGAGAGAATTAAGAATGTGACGAATGATAAGAGGCATGAGATCATGATTCCATAGGAGATGTTGCAGGTTAATGGTATTCAGGAGAGTAGTAGTAGTGATTTGAGGTAGGGGAAGTAGAACTATTAGGAGAAATAGGTTGTTGAACATAGTATTGATAAGGGTCTAGCTGACAATAGGGATATTGCTTGTTTGTTGATGGTATCTCCCACAACTGTGGGTTTTTCCACTATGGTTGATAGTAGTCTTAAGGTTGATAAGAAGTCCCATTGGGATAGTATCATTGATTGTAGGACTATCTATAATTGCCATGTAAGTAAGGCAATCTCCTAGGAATTTGGTTTTGTATGAACTTAGGATTCAAAGCAAAGGACCTAGACTCTTGTAAATGTAACATAACTAGGCAATAGCCCATTGGGTATTCATATTTGATGTCACAACCATCCTCCTCCTCTGTATCTGAGTATATAACCTCTTCTACTACAACTATTTCCCCTTTTTTGCCAATAAGCATCCTTACCTATTTCCTTGTTCTTTTTTCTCTTATTATTTTGATAATTTAATCCTATTTTCTTTACCTTATTTTCTATGATTTTCAAGTTGGTTGTAAATTTTTCATTCATCAACTTCGATGTCTTATCTACCCTTGCTTCAATATTAGCGATATACTTTTGTATTGGCAAGGTTTTATGTGAAATCAACTCATCAAGAGCTACCTCTCTTTCCTAATCATAAATAGGGATTTTCTTTTCACAAAGGGTTGGATCCTAGTTATATTCCTCTATGTTCTGCCTTTTACACAACTCTCCTTCTTATTTTTCCACTTGTTCTATTAATCATTGTATCTAAATTTTGATAATATTTCTTGGAGAGAGATTCAAAGGGTCTCCCTTGTTTTATTACAAAGCCCATCTACGATGTGACAAAGTTGCCCTTTTTGAGAAAAACTATGCCTTGGGCATCTACATAGTAGAGAATAGCATCTGCCCAAGGCTACATCTAGGGATTCATGGTTTTATTACTTCCATCCTTATATTTATTTCCTTATATTAGACACTCATGAATAAGTTTGATATTTTTCATTAAAGATCTCAAGTATTGTAGAGCACTAGTGGATTGAATCTACTTCTAACCATCTATACCAACTTTCATATTCTTCTATTAGCATCCTAGGAAAGAGCTTAAGCTTTTTCCACCTACTTTCAATGTTTTGTAAGGTGTAGGCATCATGGAAGGCTTATAAATGATGTTGGGGGATCAAAATTATAATCTTCCTTAAATTTAGAAATATTATTCATATCAAGCTGCTTGATGCAACTTTCCTTTTGATGTCTAGGAGGTATTTGAACTACCTCCCTAATTCATATCATGATCCTAGTAGCTAACAAGGATTCATAATCATTAGACATGTCATGGTGATAATCTCTATTTCAGTTTGTCTAATAATGATGGTGTTGTCTATGCTTACTTTGCATCTCTATCTCCATACCTATGTTCATCTTCATCAAAAATAGATGTTAAAGATGAAGAAGAAGATGGTGAATTAGGGGGAATTACCATGGCTCCTATATCCCCCCTATGATCCCTTTATTCATCTCTTCTAGGTTTGGATAAGATTCTAGGCCTTGAGACCCTCCTTATTCTAGGAATTACTCCATCCCCTCTAGGATTTTTTACATCAATTGAACATAGCCTTTAAATGTAATAAGGGTCTAAATGAGCATATGAGATTCATGTTTTTAGTGATTCACCCTAATTCTGTTCAATATAGATCCTACCATTACTACTATCAGTGTTCTCATCATGTGATGGACTATAGGTCCTATGTGAAGAAGACATATTTTTATTTGATAACATGTGTGGCTTAAAATATTAAATTTTTTCTTAAAAGATAAGTCGTTAATTCTTTTACAACAATCATTTGTAATATAACTAATCTAGATCACTAGCATCATCCCCAACAATAGCGCCAATGATGAGTAGTTGGCAGCCCCTCCATCCAATCATATGAATCACAAGCATGTATGTGTGATCTAGTCAAATTTCCTAGATGGAACTAGTATGGTATTTAGATTGTTCAACATTGATTGTAGGTCGCTATCTTCTCAATTGGGCTAGTGGTAGCTTTGTCATGTACGGTTTAGTCCAAAGTGAGTCATATGACTATGATGTTGTGTGGGTCTTAAATTAATTGAATAATAATATAGAAATTAATTATTTAATATAATTAATAATAAAATTAAATCCTAACTATCCTAAGGATAATGAATGTCCATTCTCAGCTTGTTATACACATCCTAAACTCACATACCCACTACTGGGATTGCCAAGTGAATATTTGTTTACATTCAAAACTAGTCACATGCATTCCACTAAGTGATTAATGTGCATGAAAATGTAAATATTAACTAAATACATAGAAAGTAAATTGTATTGAAAGTAAATCTATTCTAAGTCAAAGTGCTAAAATGAATATGAATCAATCTTGATCTTATTATCGTTCATGGAATGTGTTCAAGTACAATGTCACTCGAATAAGACATTGTACAACTAACTCAAATCCACACTTTAAGCACTTACTAGTTGTTTGCTAAGATTATATAATAAAATTGCAAGAGTCTAGCTACACTATTGACCAAATGGTGCCAAATATGCAATGAGTGCTCACATATTTATAGGAGAATACAATCATTGCATCAACAAGGATGCATGAATGCATTTGACTACATCAATGGGGATGCATCGACAAGGATGCATGAATGCAACTAAGTTATAATAGCTACAATATAGCATCTACGATGTAGTAACCAACTAAGATGCTACAACGTAGCATCTACAATACAACATCAACGATATCTTAGCCAACTAATACACTTGGCAAAATCATGCTTCATCACATCCTAATGACTTAGCTACCTAACATATCAAGTCTCTTCAATATTCTATGCTTTGTTTACACAATTTGCAAATACATTCTTCTCTTGGTAAATTAATCCAATGACCTATTTCAATATGGAAATGATGAAAGCTCATTCCTGGTCTATCAATTTAACTCTTGATCATGGCAATAACATTAGGGACACATGCAGTAAGAGCACTTTGAACTTCTCTAACATGGTCTATCACCACCTTTGCTGATGTCTCTTGGTCCTTGTATGATTTGACCAAGACTATCACTCCTGCACCTTTTTCCAACATTATAGAGAATGATACTACATTCCCAAAATTTTTGAGAAATGTGTGTTCCAAAATGGACATAGCATCTTCTCTAGTACTAGGATTAGAGTGAATAAGTGTTTGGTTCCTTTACGATTATAACATCGATGTCATTTTATTGTCTAGCGAGCTAATGATTCTTGTGACCTCACTTAGGTGGCTCAAGGCTAAATGATATACTGAAGATTCTCTACCACCTTTGGAGACTTTCTATTATTGCAGTTGCTACTCTATGAGTTTCCTTAAATGTTATGTAGCTACCAACATTTCAGGTATTATCTCTAGTGATGCAAGTGGTAATGATGGTTGCTCCTCTTCTTGAAGCTTTGTAGGAGTTTTATCTTTCATCATCATTTACCAAGATGTGGCAAGAGCTCTACAGATCATATCATTTGAGTAGTGGACTATCTCTCCCCTCTTATAGAGTTTTCTGATAAGGCATGGAAAGGGGAGCATCTTCCTTAGTTTCTCATTCTTCTTAAAACTCTTTTCTATTTTAGGGAAGATGAGTTGTGGTAGGTAGACTTGAAATTTCCTACTTAGAATTATACATGTCATGGCAGAGAAGGTTGTGGCCTTGTTTGCCCTCACTATTGGATTGAGGTGATATGCTACAATATTGAAGTATGTGCACTTCACCTTGGTGAGGACACCTCACTCTTTGCAATCCACTCCATTGCATCATTGAATCCCCTCTTGCTTGGCCTCTGGGTCCTCTTAAGTATATCTTCACCAACTTTGCCCCAGTGTTGGAAATCCAAGGGCTTCTACAATGGCCTCAACAAAGTAGAAGATGGTAGTGTCTTTTATTTTTATAGTGGCATTTCTTTATCGGTTATTCTAGAAGAGGAAGGTTTCCCTAATGTACCATTCTCCATTGTTGGAGAGAATGGGCCATAGTGGAGATTATTGAAGTTGTATCCTAATCTCTTCTGGTGCAATCTCTAGGAATGATCTAAAATTTAGCTCCTTAAGGATGAAACTCTAGATCTCCTTGATATGGACCTTTTCCAGCTAGGCTTTTATGAGTGTGGCTTCTATATTTTCCCATGGTCTTGGAACTTTGTTTTACTTGGTTTGCCCTATTTCTACTCTAGGAATCTAATGGACAGATTTCACCTTGGGCTCCTTGTGTGGGGTTTTGGTAGCATGGGTAGCCTTGGCTACTTATTCCTATGATTTTAGTTATTGTTGTTGTTGTTGTTGTTAGTCTCTGCCATCATGTGGTCACTTTTCTATGATCTATGATAAGCCTCTTTCTTGCACTCCTCTCTTAGATGCCATCTGTAATTACAAACATAACCTAGGATTAGTTCCTTAGGCACAATCTTTATTTTCTTTGAATACCTTTCTTTGTTTTATTGGTTATGTTTATTGCTTAGATGTTGGTATTTTATCATTAAGTCCTTATTTAGTGATCATAGACTTATGATATTATTTTGTTATTATTTTATTCATCCTTTAATAGAGGTTGATTGTTGATTTTAACTCTTATGATCATTAATTTAATATTTTATTCATGGGAAGCTAGAAAAATTTTTGAAATTTTTTCTATAAAAACCTAGTATTTGTGGTCCCACAACATAAAGCATACCTTCAGTAGCTTAAGAATCGAAGAACATGTAAAATTTGTTAAGAAGTTGAGAAGTTAGGGCTCTTAGAAAACACTAAGCTTTGAAAAATGGGGAAAATCCTCTTGCATTTCAAAAAAATGGTGAAAATAAGATAAGTATCATGTATATATGTATAGGATTTTTATGCCACATCGATGAAAATGCATTGACTAAGTTGAATCAACTAAGCCCATTATGTTGATGTAGCTATTCATAGTAATTTTTCACCTAAGGATATTGAGGAATTTTGAGTGAGTTTGGGGTCAAAACAAGAGCCAAATGGAAGCTAGAAAGTTGGAAAATCATAGCAATAACACAATTGAAGGTATAGTTAAGAAATTAAAGTAATTTGAGCACATGGAATGAGTTCCTGGAGAATTTTTTTGATGTTGAAATACAACAAAAATTGGATGTTTTAAGCAATCGAGATGATCGAGTTTGCAATGAGGTCTATGTGTAGAAAATTGAACTTAAGATAAACCAAAAGAGATGTAAGTGTGTCCTTCCCAAAGCAGGCTTATGCCTATTAAGCTCCTGCATAACCTCATCACAAGAAGTTAGTAGGAAGCTAAGATGATGAATGGTTGTTTTTAAGTTAAATTTTGTAGCCATGTAAGGAATGTTCTTAGGATTATAAAAACTAGAAACTAAAACCATCAATTCATAATGGCATGAGCTAGTGAGATGCAAGAAAATGGAGTATATGAATGGTAGATAAATGAGCTACATCATGGTCACATGGGATCCTTAGTGAAATTTGTGATTCAAAGGATCTGATACCAATCCATTTTAAGTCTAAACCAAGTTCACTCTAATTAATCTCATATTAACATATTCTTTCTCTTCTACCATCAAGGGTTTATGACACCCATAAAAGACAACCATCAATCCAAGAGAAGAAGGAAGTAAGTAGGACCTTAGTTAGAGGGGTGCCTTCAGGTATGGATAACATGTCTTTCAAACCCCCTGATTAGTACTTGTATCCCATGAGATTATCTAAGGGGTATGCTTGGAATTTCCTTTTTTTTTTTTACAGGAACCACACCATGTAGAGACATGCTTACATTTATGGTTAATAGTAGGAGCAATGATATACCAACGAAGAGTCATCGAACTAAAGAAGGTAGTTGAGCAAAGAGTACAAGAAGTCCCCTTAAGTTCACATCCTTTTCAATTTCCACTTGATCGTTTCTCAGTTCATTGGATAATAAGATCACATGTTACTTTTAGTTTGAATGTGAAAGAACCTTCATGTTTCCAAGATGAAAACATCATATGGAACAAATGGAATGGGTGGATGTCATGATCTTATTGCCTAATACCACCAAAAAATTGATAGATTATTAGTAGAAAACACAATCCAAGAACAAAATTGGCCTTTTACAATCAATCATAAATTTGATATCTGCATTCAACAATTTACAAAATTCACAATAACCATAGAACAAAATCTAATACTTCAAATAAGAATAAATGAAAATAATAAAAAATAACAAAGAAAAGTAAAATATATAAAGTAATGAGTAAAATATTTAAAAATGGAAAACATATAAAAAATGTTGCAAAATAAAAAAGAGAAAAATCATTTATCCTTATCAATATTTTATGGTAGATGGATATCTCTCCCATGACTAAGTTGGAAGGAGGAGATTTGGAAAATGAAGCATGCATGTTCTTGATCAAAGGAGTTAGAGTTATGGTCAGTTACTTGGGAGTTAATGAATGGTTTAAGTTGCTTAATGTTAAGTAGCATGTGTTTCTAAGGGCTTGTTGGAAGGTAAATTTTCATAGCTCTAAAAGAAGAAGTTGATGGATAATATAAGATTCTTTCCATAATGTCTTGAACTTAGTTCATTGTGGCACATGCATAGGATTCTAATAGAGAACCTTATCTCCTAGTTTAAATGTAACTTCTTGATCCATGCATCATGATGTTGTTTATTATGTGTCTTGTGCACTTCATTCATCATTAGTGCTACTCTTGATTTTCATCTAGCACGTTAAGTATCATGAGTTGTTATTTTTGTACAAGGTTAATGTCTAATTCAAGTTCACAAGAAATTGTGTGTACAAAGTTCAATTTGAATTGAAAGTTTGGGTAACTTTCTATATACTAACTCATATGGAGAGTAGTCTATAGGAAGTTTCTAAGTTAAGCAATATGCCCAAAGGGCACCATTGAGTTTAGTCCTCAAATATTTTTTATATCTATTGATGGTTCACGTTAGAATTTGTGTGATCTTCCTATTAGTTACTTGTACTTGACCATTGGCTTGAGGGTGATAAGGTGTTGTGAGTTTATGTTGCACCCCCAAGCATTACATTAACTTATAAAAAGTAGAACTTGTGAAATGTGTTTCATATCAAAAATTAGTGCTCTAGGCACATGAAACCTCTTTACCACCTGTTGTTTAAAAAATGAGCTATAATGGTAGACGTACAATTAGATACAACTACAACCTTAGCTCACTTGGTGTAATAGTTAATGACAATAATAATGTAGTCTTTCTCATTAGACATGGGAGTGATGGGTTCCATGAAGTTAATTCCCCAAAAGTTGAAAGCCTCCAATGGTTGAATCTACTATTGGGGCTCTTCCATTCTAGTTATTATTCCTCCATTACTTTGACACCTCTCACAAGAATGAGAGAAATGGTGTTTGCTCCTAAAGATTGTTGGCCAAAAGTATCTTGCCATCAGGGTCTTTTTCATTATCCTCCTTCCTAAATAGTGGTCCCCACAAGGACCCTCATGCACATCTTGCTTCTTAATTGATCTATATTACATACACACCATCATATTAGGCCATTGTCATAAACCTTTTAAAGATTACCTTAAATCTTCATGTAATGTTTAACTTGGTGAAGAAACTATTATTTCTTCTATGATCCCATTCATTGGGAGTCAACTGTGTGAGTAGATATGAAAGGAACTTATCATACCAATTTGTGAATCTTGGTACATGTACTTCGGTCACCTTATAAAGAGAAGTTCATTTGGAAATTGATTGGATAAGAACTCTTTTTCATCATTGCTACTCCATCTTAACTAAGACAAATGATCTAAAACTACATTCTTAGGCTCTTTTCTATCCACCATGATGAAATCAAATTCCTACAAGACCACAAATCACTATATAACACGAGGGCTTATCATTAGGTTGTTTAATAGGGAGTAGACTACATAGTGATCTGTGTGTACAAAAATTACATATTCAAGCACATAGTTGTAGCGATCGAAAATGTCGGTGGCTAGAACACCAAGAGGTTGTCGGGTGAACAATTTAACCCCAAATCTGTGCGAGGGTTGTGGTAGAGAGAAACGAAAGCAGGGCACCTTGAACGGTCTAGTGGATCAGACAAGGACTTAATTGGTGTATCTTAACCTTATGTAAATGCTTGTTTCGGAAGCGAGACACGCAAGATAAATCGATGATCAAAAAATGCAGGCGATGAAAATAGTGCAAAACAATGATTACAGTAAGGAAATAGCAAAACAAGCTCGAGTTAGAAAGTGCACTACCCCAAGGTTACAGATTTGATTCTTTGCCTTGTTTGAAAGGTGTACAATAGGTTATGCAACGTCGAAGAGACACTGCTTACACCGAATGGTATTGTCATAGTTCTTCTGCTTGCTGATCTATTTGCTAAGATGTTAGAATGCTTGACTCACAAAGGGATGTTTGGAGCCAACTAGAGAACTCAAAGGTAACTAGAATGCTCAAGAAAATGTCAACTATGCCTTCTGAAAGTCAACTTAAAAGCCAACTCTATTTGCTAATAAGCCAATCAAGAAGCCAACCATCCAACGCAAAAAGCCAACAAGCCAATTGCTCTTGCTAATGCTAAAAAAGCCAACCCTTTGAGCTTTGTTTTTCAAGGTATTTATAGGGCCAGGAGTAGGAGAGAAATGTGGTTTGGATGCCATGTGTCCTAGACCCCACAGGGTGCTAACATGTTTGTACCGTGTAGGTGTGTAATACTGGATGTGAACTTTGTTACACTATGACCATACCACCGAAATTGCATGTGTTGAGATCCAGTGTGCCAACAACGCAAGCAAAATGAAGCTTATGCTTTAGGACTATGTCTTCCCTACCTTTACAAGTAGGGTCAAGCGTAGGAACAATATTTTGGAAGCTCACCAGGGGTATGCAAGATGAAGTGAAATTGCTAATTTTTCCAAGGAGATGCCAGAATGAGGAAGATTGCTATCAACAATTCCTAGAGTCACCCGAAGATGTTTTGATGTTTCCATGCTAGTGTTGCATTACTCACATTGTTGAACATATTGGTGTAGTGTAAGTAGCTACTTGCTACACTGTGCTACGCTACGTAGCATAGCCACTGGTCTTGACTAAAATTTGCATAGGAGTAGAAGAGCATTTATTTGCACCTTTTTTCCTTCATGCTGGAGAGCTTTTGAACTCACTACACTTATGTTTGAAACGCTTTTGCTACTTTTGCATCATAGTGTAGCATAGCGTAGCAACTAGCGTATCATGCTTCCTTGTTTAATTCGCCAATTTCTAGTAAGAAACTTTGCTTGAGGCTTGAGGACTAAGTAGGGTGGGAAGTTTTGGAGGCCGAAGTCTTGTCAAAGTGCCATTTTCTTATTGGAATCACTTGGCAATATGGACCTTTCCACTTTTCTTTTGCTACGTTGTGCTACGCTACATAGCATAGCGTAGCGTAGCACCTTGCGTTGTATGAATTCTGACTTGTCTTTGCAATCACTTTGTCACTTCGCACTTGGATGCTTGAGAAACTATCTTTCAAGGCTTGCTATGCTACATAATGTAGTGTAGTGTAGCAGAATTCTTCACTAGAAAACTTGCCAAACTGTTTTTCTCATCCCAAACACTTTCGCCAACTCCTATTATAGTTTCTGGGTAGACTGTCAACTGGGTTAATTGTCCAGTTGGGCAGGCTGGAGAGTCTAGTGAGTTTGCTAGCTCTAGAGATAGAAAACTTGCTGAACAAGGTAGTGTACCCTCAGTGTGAACCATCATGATGTTGCACTTGTGGAAATCCTTGCCTAAATTCTGAGACTTTGCTGAAGCATGAGAGTCCCAAAATTTTATGATGTTTCACTAACCCCTCTTTTTCGACATCTAGAGGATTCACCCGATAGACATTGCCAAAGAATACAAAACATCATGAAGGTCAACATACCAACATCGCTCTCCAATGGTTGCTCAGATGTCGCTTTGCTATGCTTGGGAGTAACAGGATAATTGTGCAGGGGAAAGGGGAAAGGGTTGACTTGAGGGGATAGGTTCAGGAAAAGAAAAGATGAAATGTAGTGCAATCCCTCATTAGAGTGCTTGTAAGGGAGTCAACATGTGTGAACATCTTTCTTTTGTTGGCTTCTGACCTCTCGTCGGAATGCTTGGAGAGGGTCATTGTGAAATAGCTGGTGTGCCATTTGTTTTGGGCACATGCTCTCTTTCTCTTTTTTTTATGCTTTTCTTTTGCTATTTGGCCATGTTCACTTGCAAACAACCTTGTTTTTGTAGGATAGTTGTTTCCTCCCTCAGATGAGTTGTGTTACATCTATGTGGGGCTTTGACTTCCCTACAGATGCTTCCCATGCGGCGAGCTGCGTTACGCACGTCATGAACTTTGTGGTTGAGCATATGGGAGGGCTTCACACAAGTCAAGAAAGCTTGTAAAACAGACATGAAAAGGAAAATCAAGGGTATACGAAATAAGGTGATGAATGTTAAGAGGAAGGGCAGGATGTGCACTCCCAAGTAGCTCAACTAGTCAGAGTGATCACCTTGGAACACTGTAGTATCCTATCCTCCTAGCGAAATGCATCCCTAGATGACGTGATCTCAGCCCGTATCCTGCAAACGCAACAGAAAGAAAACCAGAGAAATGTAACCATGAAACTCAATTAGGCAAAGGTCTCACTTTCTTTAGATACCATTGAAGTGACAAGCACTATTGTTGAGACATGCGACGTCTAAAGTAGGAAGGCCAGCATCAGTTTTGGAAGTGGTAGACTGAAGGGGTCGGCACTGAGGGGGTTAGGAGTTGCGACGATGTGAGTGTTTAGGAGTCCCTGCCCAAGGCAAACATCATGTAGTTCAACTGTAAGTGGAGAGGTATAACAGTTGAATGTCTATTGAGCTTGGGCGATGGCGGGGGCTAGAGGGTAGCAACCTTGTGATTGGGCCACAATAGTGTTGGGACTCCAGCAGTAAGCACTGACAATAGAAGCTACTACCAAGGCGACAGGCTATGGTAGTTGTAGCTTCGGAAGGTTAGCAAAATGTCAGATGACATCTCCAGAGGATTAGCAAGATGTCAGGGGTAGTGGCATTGCATATGTTCCAGAGAGTGTTCTTTTGTCATCGTGAACTATATTCGGGAACTATAATGCCCCACCTCGTGTTAACACTATGCACGCTCGCTTGTTTGAGTGGTGGCGGATGCAAGTTGGGAACGTTGTGCCATGAACCCAGTTTAAGGTTCTGGTAGACCATCTGATGTGCTGGTTTAAGGTCCCAATAGACCGTTGTGCTAGTTTAAGTTCCTAGCAGACTATTGTGCTAGTTTATAGTCGTAGTGGATGGTGGATGGGCCAGTTTAAGGTCATAGCGGACCGTCTGTGCCAGTTTAACATCATAGCAGATGTTCTATGCCAGTTTATAGTCATAGCAAACTATCTGTGCCAATTTATAGTCGTAGCAGACTATCTATGCCAGTTTATAGTCATAGCAAACTATTTGTGCTTACCTTGTTTCTACATTAGACATAGTACAGCTTCAAGTATAAGTGGTTCATATGATTTGCAAACTCTCTGTCATCCATGTCTGCTAGTTTGAAGGCTCCATTCTCATAGGCTTTTGTAACTATGAATGGACCTTCCCAATTTGCTAAAAACTTGTCTACATGTTCACGGACAGCTTTGAGGACTAGGTCGCCCTTTTTGATCGGCTGTTGATGTAGGTTTGCATGATACTTTTGCCACTACTTGTCTTGATACCATTTGATATGACCTAGTGTCTGTGCATGCTTTTCCTATAGGGAGTCAAGGTCGATGATCCTTGACTCGTTGTTCTGGGCTTTGTTCACAATGCTCGAAAGGATCATCTGCAGTGATAGTACCTGCAACTCAAGAGGTAACATTGCTTCAAATCTATAAACTAGGCTATAGGGAGTCTTACCTGTAGCCGCTCTGCATGTCATCCGATAGGCCCACAGCACATACAAGATTTGCTCGTGCCATCACCTCTTGCTGTTGCTAAGCATTATTTTAAGCAAGTTGATGATGGCCTTGTTTGTTGCTTCTTCCTGACCATTTGCCTACGAGTAGTATGGCGACGAGAAAGATTTCTTAATGCCAAGTTTGCTACAAAAGGTTCTAGTTTCTGCACTACTAAACGGTGGCCCATTGTCTGTCACAATAGTCATGGGAAGACCAAACCTTGTTACGATGTTGTCTAAGATGAAGTGGAAAACCTGTTGAGATGTAGTTTTCCTAAGGGGGATAGCCTCTACCCACTCCGTAAAGTACTCGATGGCAGTGATGATGAAGCTATGCCCTGTGAAAGACTTAGGCATTATGGGTCCTATGATATCTAGTCCTCATCATTGGAATGGCCAGGTGATCTGCGTAGGATGCAACTCAGTAGGTGACACGTATATAAGGTTTGCGTGACGTTGGCACGTATCGCACGTCTTAACTTTAGCAAAGCAATCTTGTTCTATGCAAGGCCAATAATACCCTAGGCATTTGTTCTTAGCTACCATGGCCCTGGGAGCTATGTGTCCTCCACATAGTCCTTCATGGACCTCGCTAAATATTTTTTGTGCCTCCTCTCCACCAACACAAGTTAACAGTATTCCCTCAAAGGAGTGCTTACATAAGGTATTTTCTCCTACACGGACATACTGTTGTGCTCACTTTTGGATTGCATCCCTTTAGGCGAATGTCAAACTGTGTGGGGGTTCACTATGTTGTAGGTAGGCTTTCATGTTAGCGTACCACTCTTGGGTGTTGGTAGCACTTACGGAGGCCACATGTATTGCTTGGGTGATAAGGTCTGTGCATTCTGTTATCAAAGCAGGTAGGGTTGCAAACATGTATGGCGGCACATTTAAAGCTAGCATGGCTAAGGCATCAGCTACGGTGTTCTTATTGCATGGCACATGCTGGATGTTTGTCATGGTGAACTGTTTCAACAAGTTTTTGGCCAAATCACAGTAAGGCTATAAGTGCGAAGCTTTATAGACATAGAATTCAGTGATTTGATTGAAAACAAGTTAAGAATTACCTCGGATTGCCAAATGTTGAATCTTTAATTATTGTGCTGCTAAGAGGCCCCAAAGGAGTCCTTCGTACTCAGCTACATTGTTCGTACAAAGGAACATGAAGTGGTAAGCAAAAGGTTACATGTCCCTCGAGGGGAATGTAATGACAATGACAGCACTACCACCTCGCATGGTTGAGGCACCGTCGAAATGTAAAATGGCCTCGAAATGCGATGACACAAGGTTGATGCTGCCAACATGTTCATCAGGGAATTCTGGTTCTATGGTTGCTTGATCATCAACAAGTGAGGTTGCAAGCTACATAGCTATCACTTGTCCTTTCATTGACAATTGGACTACATCGTGTAAATCAAATTCCATTGTTATTACTTTCCATCGGGCTATCCTGCTACTTTCATATAAGTTGTTTGGGATAGCCCAAAGTACGTTGCTTTTGCATATAATGTTCACTTGGCTACGGAACAAGTAGTGTCTCCACTTCTTTAGTGCGAACACTAGGGAGAGAAAATTTCTTTCCACTTCATTGTATTGGCTTCATATGTGATTAATGCATGGATCAAGTAATAGATTGGGATTTTAGAGCTATCTTCTCTTTTTTGGCATAACAATGCTGCGATAGATGTGACTGAGGTGGCAAGGTAGATGTAGAAAGGCTTATCCCTCTGTGGTGGGTAAATAGTTGGGAGGTATAAAAACTCTTTCTTTAAGTCATCGAAGGCTTGTTGACATTGGGTTGTCCACTCAAAGTTAACCCCTTTCTTTAGTAAGTGTTGCATGGGGTGTAACTTGTTAGTCAACCTTGCTCTAAACCTTTTGATGAACTGTACTCTACCTTGCAACCGACACAATTCTTTAAGGTTAGTAGGGGGTGCTAGGTTAACAATGGCCTTAACTTTGTCAGGGTTCACTCTTATTCCAGCCTCTAATACTACAAACCCTAGCATGCGCCCGATTTTAATGCCAAAAACACATTTCTTTGGGTTAAGACGCAAGTCATGCCTATGACAACACTTGAGGACTACCTCTAGATCTATGGGATGATCAATAGCCATCTTAGACTTGACTCCTATATCATCCACGTAGTCGTTGAGTCTCTCTAGGAGGTAGTCGCTAAATATGTAGGTCATGGCTTATTAATAGGTTGCTCCGGCATTCTTTAAACTAAAGGGCATCATAGTGTAACAAAAAGTTTCCCAAGGGGTCATGAACCTATAGTTGTCAACTAATGCTCTGGATTGATGCGAATTTGATTGTAACTCGAGAACCCATCCATAAAGGATAATAGAACATGACCAGCCGTAGTATCAATAAGTTGGTCGATACTTGGCAACGAGAAGTCATCTTTAATCATTGCTTTGTTCAGATCTCGAAAGTCTATACAGATTCGTATACCTCTCATTTTCTTAGAGACTACAACGATGTTTGATACCCATTCCAAGTAATTGATCATGCAAATGAAGGCTGCTTGGTATAGCTTAGTGATTTCTTCATGTACGGCTAGTGCGATTTCTAGTTTAATGTTTTGAGCCTTTTATTTAACTGGTTTGACGCATGGGTCCAATACAATGTTATGTTGTATTAGCCATGGGTCTAAACCCAACATGTCATTGTAGGACCATGCGAATACTTTGATGTTGTCTTGAAGGACTCTAGATACATCCTTTTGCATTTGTTGATCTAGGAGGGAACTTAGTTTTGGTATCTTTACCTCCCCCTTGGATGTTTTTACTAGTACTTCAATGAGAGGGTCCTCGGTCACATCCCCGACCTCTAAGTCTAAGGCTTGGACCAAACTTTCGGGCCAATCTAGGGACATTTCCAGGGATGCTACAGTGTTATCAGTAGATGAATTCCAATCTATCAACTCTAAGTTCAGATATCTTGCAAGCTTGCCATGAGGACCTATCAAGGTTAAACGTGAGTGTAGATCATGTTGCATGGCCATCTTGTTCAACCTGCCACAGTAAGAAAAAGCCTGGTCAAGTAATACATGTTTGTAGCAATGACGCATAATAAATATTTGCAAAGCAACAATGAAACATGAAATGATTGTCAAATATTTGGCCAAGTTCGCAAGTTACCAGTTTAAGGTCTTGGTGGACCATGAGCGGGTTCGAATCATGCAAGAGACATTAACTCTGCCAGTTTAAGGTCGTGGTGGACCCTAACATTGCGAAATCTAGTTCTAAAATGCAAAATGGGTGCTAAAGCTGCCAGTTTAAGGTCATGGTGAACCGTTAACAGGTTGTAAGAAAACTATGGTTACTAGTTTAAGGTCTTTGTAGACCATTAACAGGTTGTAAGGGTAAGGCTACTAGTTTAACGTCTTTGTGGACCATTAACAGGTTGGTGGATAAGCTTACTAGTTTAAGGTCTTTGCGAACCATGGAGGGCAAGCTTTGTAGAGGTAGGTTGTTGATTTAAGGTGGGACGAAATTTTTGGTTGGGCCCACCTATTTGCAAATAAGAATGCTACACTATTGTAGGTTTACAACACAAAAGTACTACGCTATATGGGGCATCCCACATTACTCAGGGTGTGAAAATGATAAGTTCTTTTCATCGCGTCGACTATAAATAGGGGTTTACCCCTAATAAACTTGTCATTTTCATTGTCAGAGCGCAGAGCCCACATCTGAAGCATAGCACAATTGTGCCAAGAGAGAGCGAAGTAGTATAGCGTAGCAGCTCACAGCATTTGCGAGTGAAGAAATGACACCTAAAAGCAAATGCAAGCACCGAGGGCTTGCTAAGGTGGACGAAGTCAAGGACACTTTGGGGTGCCTATCCTAGGCGCACATTGAAGTGCAGGAGGAGACTCCGTCTACTCAGTAAGTTGCTACACCACCTTTGTTGTTCAGACTTCAGCAATCGTTATTATTGAAATCTGCATCTTTTGCCATTATTTTTTGATCATCGTTTTGGCTGCTACATTGCCGCTGTTGCTGGTTAGGCACTACGGTTATACGGATGTTATGCTATAGCTACATGCGGTATTGCCTTGATCGCCATTGTTGCGACTACCTTGTCGCGGGGGTTTGGGCGAGTCTAGACAACTTAACACATGGTTAGCGTAGCGTGCCACCCTTAGGAGGGTTTGGCCATCTACGAGATTTGACAAGTGAGACATGTTTATCGTAGTACAACACGAGTTATTTTGTACAGTCGAAGTATGGTTGGGACGACTGTAGCACAGTGAACTCTGAGTTGTCTGCGCTTTATAATATTTTTATTATGGTGTGACAGTACGTTGTAAGGTCTTTAGGTTTGTCACATTGGCATTGTTGAATTTGCAATACTACCACATTGCTAAATCTGTTTTTTGTTAAGTTTGCCACATTGCCATACTTGTCATAATGATGTGTTGCGCGTCGTTGTATTGTGTTCATCTGCTAGCGTTGCTACGTATCATGCGTTTGCATCTAGATGTTGTTACACTATGCGGGGCCTGATGCCTATGCTACACTACAAGTCTTGCATGGCTACGTTGTACATTATTGTCATTC
>MNCI01009996.1:318927-330796 GCA_015680685.1 Gnetum montanum | reverse complement strand
GGGGGGTGTAGGGATCATGCTACGCTATATGCAAAAAAGTGTCATGCTACGCTACATGTAATTAGAGGGTTATGCTACATTATGTGGAACCTTCACTCATACACAATGCTAATGTTTGGTTCTTTGTTGTGCAGGGTCATGTTGAAATCCATTTTAATTATCTTGGAGATTGTGGAAGTCATGTGCTGCCTTAGCACACCGGTGGCCAATGTCCCTCCTTTCCATGCACGTGTGGAGCAGCAAGCACTCTAGTTCCGAGAGGGCGCACGAGACTTCCTACAATTCCTCCTCTAGCATTTTAGTGTGATTGTTTGGTCACACTTGTCAGTGGAGACAGCAGCCGCAATCCAAACATACTATGACATTCATTTAAATAGGGAAGAGGTAATAAGGTAAGAAATAAATGTATTGATGATGAATTTGACATAAAATGAAAGTTGGTTTTGTGTCTAAAGTTAAAGAAAGCATGCTAACATAATTTTGGTTCAAGTTTGTCCACGTGATTTATTACTTAATTGATTCAAGCAAGTGAATCATTACTTAAGTGGTTCAAGCATGTAATTTGAGATCACATAGTTAATAGACTAGAAACAATAGTTTGGTCATTTGAATCAGGCTTCCATTTTGGTGCAACAAGGAGTTTCCTACAATCAATGCAACAAACAACTTTTGTGCATGCTAAAAACCACAAATGGAAACCTAGAAGACCAATGGGCAGGGCTTAGTATCCATCATTTACAGCTAGGACCACTAAGGTCTCTAATCCCATTCACTTGTTTTGGGTATAGGGACTTTTTTTTCAAAAGTTAGTCAAGCTTTTCCTGGGACGTTGGCTTGAAGGGCAAAGAACGTCTAGTTACACACCCAATCTATTAGATTTCATGTTTCTATTACTCAGTTAGTTCAAGCATGTAACTTGTAATTTGCAAGTCATAAGTTTAATTTTAAACCAATAAGGTTGAGAAACAAAAATGCTAGTATAAATCATTGAAAGAGATGGACCTTAAATTAGTCCATACGTAACATGATAGGTCCATAACCCAAGAATCTTAAAAGCCGCTTCATCCAAACCTCCCCACTCATGCTTAACCTACATAAAGGTTTACATAGAAAAATTGCCCGTTCAGGTTGTTTGATGCGGACGGAGAATTGGAATTGAACACCTTTGGAAAATGCATTAAACCTTAGCATAATATGCTGCTGCTTTTATTTGGCGTTTCAATGTTGTAGGGTCAACTCTGGCTCATTTCTGCAAAAACTAGAAGAAGATGCATTTATTTAATTAACAAAGATGCTTGCACAAGAGTCATTTCAAATTTGATCACAACAATTAAGATGAGATTTTGGGCTACACAAAGCAAAATGGGTCGTGAAAAAATGAAATCAAACGTGTCCTTACAAGGTCTTAAAACAGCACACAAAGCACATGCGTAGCTTCCAAAGTAAGCATGAAATCTTAAACAAGAGATGTCACTGTATTTTAATACCATCTTCAAATAAACAATGACGTCACTCTAAGTTATGGGCTTAAACAGAACCCACAGTTTCCATAGCATATAAAGATTGAAAATGTTCAGATATGTGTAACTGCCAGATTCGAAGTGTATTATCGATAATAATTAATCACGCTTCGAAATTCAATGATTTTCTTTTCATATATATATAGGATAAAATAAATTGTTTTCCGTTGCCGGGACTCGAACCCGGGTCTCTCGGGTGAGAGCCGAGTATCCTAACCATCTAGACTACAACGGATGTGTTGTATGGTCATTTTTACTTATTTAGAAAACAAATTCTAATTTGCAATACACGTATTATATTTTTCCCGAACTGCGTGTTCTTACCAAGGGCATAGAGAGGAGTTTTGAAGCGCATAGACTTTTGGATGGCTATGGGGCAATGACGAGTGTCATCACCTAAATGCACAATGTTCATTTGTGAAGGCGAGGTCTTGAAATGTATAGTGAATGAACACAAGGTTACCCTTTTCTTAATATTAATATTAACATTAACATTGACCTTGTGGACATTTTATAGATGCATGATTCATTGTATTGAGCTTGAGTGATTTTTGACAAACCAAGAAATGAAAGGGATTATCAATAAATGATTTCATTGCACTTTTATGCTAGGGCTTATCATTGCATCTAAAATTCAGTCTTTCTACTATCATTTAATCTAACTAACTTGTAAGGATCACCCATTAATGTTGTTCATGTAACTTCATTTAGAGTNGACCATACAGCACATCCGTTGTAGTCTAGATGGTTAGGATACTCGGCTCTCACCCGAGAGACCCGGGTTCGAGTCCCGGCAACGGAAAACTATTTATTTTATCCTATATATATATGAAAAGAAAATCATTGAATTTCGAAGCGTGATTAATTATTATCGATAATACACTTCGAATCTGGCAGTTACACATATCTGAACATTTTCAATCTTTATATGCTATGGAAACTGTGGGTTCTGTTNGAAATTGAACCTTGCTTACTTCTGAAGACCCATAGGATCTACTCGACAGAAATTACATCTCCACAAAAAATAAAGATAGACTCTACAATTGGACCAAGCACCAATGGGAGTAACAAAAAAAATCATACAAGTTGTTTGATGTAACATTATAATGTGTTATAATGCTATCTCAATGGGTAGTCACAACACAAAAAAGAAACATATGTAACTCGTCTTTAAGTGCTCTAAATTTGCACAACCTATGAATGCACTATTTTTGGAAGTGTTAACTCCATCTTCTACTTTCAATTCTAAGTTGATGAGAACTTAATTAAAGCTTACTAATAGCATTTTGATACTTGATTGGAATAGTAGTTGAGAGATAGTAAGTCTTTGCCTTCTGCATTAGTCTACATCTATCTTAAAACCTTTTGCTTGACTAGCTGGTGAATATGCTTAGGATTTTTTTTTATATTTTTTATTTTTTGTTGCATGTCCTCCCAAGAGATATTCCATTTTCCCAACCATTGCATTCCCAAATATTAACCATAGTCTCATGAATCCTTAAGAACTATTTTAAAGAATCTATCTTGCCTTGAGATATGCAAGCTATGAGTGTATGTAATGATTTGACACAAGGCTTCTAGTTTTAAATGTAATAAACAACATTCACATAATAACAATGAGTAAGGTAATTGCATCTTCACATTTAACTCATCATGAATAAAAAAAATTTTACACTTCTTCAATATCTTTTCAAAGTTTACCATTGAGTCCAGGTCCTTAAACAACACATCCATAAAATACAGTATGATAGATAATAGTATGAAAAATTTGTTTTCTAACTAAGCCTACAGTCCTAAATCATTGCACTTGTTTTCGAAAGCATACAGAGTGGTAAAATCTCTTGCTATTCTTTATTTGATGCACTTACTCCACATGTAATTGGTAATATAAATAAAACCCAAATATTTAAAAATATCTAATATTTGCATCAAAGATTTGAACATTAAACCTATATTTAGGTAAATATGTAGCTTGCCATTACACTTTCAATTATTTATAATAACATTCGAAAGATATGAAGCATCTGCTTGCATAAGCTGTGCAGCAGAGCGCTGCAAGTCTAAAACATTTGGTATGCATGGCATGAAATCCCATGGATGCTGCAGCTTTCACACAAAATGTCAATCAGCTGCAGCAGGTTTTAAGACCTTTTGCAAAAAACATAAGGTACGTGTCTACCTTAGAGAAGTCCGAAAACTTGTTTTGCAAAACACATCTGCAAGGCAAAGTGAAATGAAGCTATCTTTCGGTGTAATAAGTAAATAAATATAAATGCCTTGACGTGGCAGAGGCAGATGATATGGCTTGAAATGAAAAACTTTTGCCTGAACCCTTAGATCTTAACAAAGCTTTTTAACTTTCTCAAGGTTATGCATAATGACAACCACTAAGGCCAGAATTCTGGAAGGCCATGCAGAATGATTCTGTGCTTTAATGATGCGTGGTTATTCAGGCAATGTTATAATCGATCGCCATTAAATTTGATGTTTATGATGAACTCAATCAGTACCTCACGATGCGAGATTGAAAGTTTAAACTTGATTGAAACCAAAGCTTATAAAAAGTCTAACGTTAAATCCTCTAATTTTAATAAAGAGTTTTCGTAAGGCAGCTAAACCAAAGCAACTTGTAATCCACATCTTTAACGTCAAACTATACAACCGGCCATATAGCAGATATAATCTTATTTTACAACATAAATTAAATAACTTCAACCAGTTTATTTGAAACCGAAAATATATTGCCGCGGAAATTAAATAACTTGAACAATATGTAACCGAATGTTTATTTTATTTTATTTTTAATGTTGGCCCACTGAACTTTTGAAAATGTTTATATACAATTGTAGCAAAAGTATATTTTGGCACGAAATGCCTAGAGAAATTTATTTTGCCTTTTTGTCTAACCCATGTTATTATTTGGTTATGTTGCATTTGACTTCCTTTTCCAACCCAAAATTGGATATTCAAATGCAGTTTCTTTTCCGTGAAATTCAAGGGAAAATTTCTTACTTGCAGATTTGGTAAGTTGAGTTTTTATTAAATTTATTGCTTATCGTCAAAAGTTAAATTACACAAACAAATCAATCATAAGAAGTAAATGCTATTAAAAAATGGGTTGTTGAATAAAGGAAAGTTACAGCTTTAACCTTAGAATATTGTAATGAACTATATCAAAGCTATTCACAAATACCACTGAAACAAAATGTTACGTAAACTATTGTTCAACACATCAAGCAAACACACTATTAAATGGAGCTGGTTATTAGTACCCAAAACTATTTGTTCATGGCTATATGAGGAGGAATGAGAAGTTGTTATATACTCGCTCGTTAATTGAATATTTCCGCTCGAAGATAAACATTTAGATTGGACCAATCTAGGAGGAAATGTCGGTTTGAAACTTATTTGATCTTGCTTTTGCCCTCGGGCAGCGTGTTTCCTCAAACTAGATTGAATCATATCGGTTACACTTTTCTTTGTTTGTATGGAAGTAATGGAAATAGAAGTCTCGAGTTCTACTGAATTTAATTGTTCCCAATCTAAACAAGTCTGGACTAAATGAATACCTTTTTGGGGTTGTTTACCCCTATAGAAACAATCGCTCACTTGAATTTGGAAAAGCTCAAACTACTAAAACGAAGATGTGTTCTCATCATCTTTGTAGCTATTCATGTTTATTTAAAAATCCAAATTGCTAAAGATGTTCTCCCATTATCTTTTTGTTAAGATGGATTGCTAGATTAATTTACTAGAAATGGGCATATCCATATAGTGTGCAAATAGAACATCAAGAATAAATAACGTCTTTTTATTTTGTTAATCTTTAGCTCACATTTAAATGAAATACAATATTACTATAAATTAACATTTTCTACACAGACTTTGTAACCTTCCAATAGATCCATTGTGGTTTTCTTCCAAATTCACCAAATTCTATGTAGTTTTCTTGGTAGTAATAAAAATTTTCATTTCCCATCTCCACAATTAATAAATTTCAAACAAGTAACTTAAAAATAATTTAAATATTTTAAAATGTCTTGTTTAGATTACGACGAAATATTTTATTTAAAGATGTTTATTTATTAAACCCTCTAATTCTATTTTATAATTTGGTCAACTATCACATAAGGACATCATCAACCATTAAAAAAGCTTGATAAGGTTAAATTGCAAAAGCTTATTTAGATATAGGGTGGACTTTTTAGCTAAGAAGAACTATCATTTTTATAGCCTCATTTCCCACTTATATAGACAAAAACTTGACCTTGACCTTGAAGGTGTTCTTGCATTGAGTGATGTGCTACATTTCTTCAAACCATGTACTTTTTTTGTAAAAATGGAAATGCATGAACTTATCATAAACATATAGTAGAATTTTACAACAACTTACTGAAATAAGTGGGATTAAAGCACTAAGATAATGATGAACTTTCGCATGTGATACATTTTTTTGTAGAAATGGAAGTACATGAAGTAGGGGGTAAGACCCCAAAAAATTAAATAATAATATTAAAAAAATTCAAAGTACAATAGATCATCAAAGAGAGAGTCCAAAGAAAAAGCCCATCGATTTTGGGGATGCTTTTTTAGGTTTTCATCCTACAACCAATTCTTAAAAACTTCCCGTCTAGGGTAGGAAAAGGTTGACCCTTGCCCTTATTATAGGAAAACATGCTTTGTTGGTGGATCAAACATTGTTTCCCTCTAAAACAAAGGCCAAATGAGTGTGAAGATCCTTTGGGATTCCATGCTACTTTGACCATTATATAGAACTACGTGGTTCTTGAGTCCTTGTGAACCTCATCACAATGATATGTAGGCTTACGAAGGAGCTTTGGCTTTGATGCTTGGGCCATCACCTTCTCTTAGGAGTTGGGCTTAGGACTATATGCATTAATATAGAAATGCACCATAGTCTTCTTCGGGAGTTAGTGTACTATGTGCATGTTGTGTATTTGTGTGTCCATACGTATTGTTGGTGTGGTTATGTAATTAATGTCTATGGTTCTATTAACACATCTAAACATTAGCTAATGGGTTGTGTGCTATGTTATGACACAAGGTGCTAAGTATTAAGCCATAGTCCACCTTGAGTCCACCCGCACTCTCATTGCTGCTATTGGGACTCTCAAGTGGTGTTGAATGGTATTTCCAAGGGTCGCACCATTATACTTAATATTTGAGCCAGCTTCGTGTTGCAAGTTTGGTGATGGTTCGTAGTTCATTGCTGGTGAGTGATGGCACACAAGTAAAAGAGAAAAGGGAACTTCATCTCTACTAAGGCTCCTATTAGCTTTGAACCTTGTGACAATGGGGAGGGGCATGTGCATGCTAAGGCACACAATGCGACTTATGAATTGAAGAATAAAAGCAATAATTATGAAGTACCTATTAGGGATCCTGACTCCCTTGATAAGGTACAACAGCTATGGCAACAGTGTCTTGAAGTTAATAGCATGATCCTCAACTACTTGCTAGTGGCCAAGAGGGTAAAGATTGAGTAGGATCTTGTTAAAGGTTTGGATATCCTATACCTTTGGGAATTGAGTTTTGGTGCTAAACATAAGCTATTCCTAGCCCAAACATTTTGTGCTTTAAAATCAGGTTAAACAAATGGATGACATCCTTGATGATGTCCACATCTCGATAGATGACCTCTTGCAATGAGTGTCCCTTCTGGAGGCTCATGTGGAAAGATTAGAAGTGTGAAAAGAGAAACTAGAAGATCAAGTGGCTATTCAAGTGAAGGCAATGACATTTGGTTTAGGGTGATTGAACCAAAAGTTCTAAACTATAGAACCTAAAATATATAAGGATGATTAAGATGACAAGATTTTGGATACCTTCATCTTTGAGATGGCGCACTTCCTCAAGATGAACAACTATCCTAAAGAGATAAAAATCAATATCATCTTCCAATTTCTCAATGGAATGGCTTAGATGTGGTGGCTCAATATTGTTCATGAAATGAAGTCAGGCTAGGAAATCAATCAAAACTTGGGATGATCTCAATATTGTACCTGTGAAAAACTTTCATCCAGGCACTTCCATTGATAAAGCTTGGGTGAAGTTAAAAGAGATGTAATAGATAGGGAAGCTATAGGATTACCTCTAGGAATACCAAGAAGTGGTTTTGCAAATTCATGTGCTAGATGAGAAGTTAAAATTCTACCTCTTCCTTAATGACCTAAATCCATGGCTCTAGCACGAGATTAAGACTTGAAAGATCTTTGACCACTAGGAGGCACTAAAATTGGAAATTAATTTAGTAGTGGATACGAATCCCAAAAGCAAGACAAGAATGGAGCTAATGCACCACAAAATGACAAGAAGTTTACCACAAAATGACAAGAAGTTTCGTGGTAGAAATTTTGGAGGTGTCTTTAGGAGAACATGCCTTGCCATTACCCTTGGTTCCCAAACATCTTACCAAGGTAATGGGAAGTAATAGGCTCTTGAAGGCTATGATCGATTTAGTGATAAGCACTCACATTTTGGAGGACCTCCTAATAATCGTCCCAAATGTCCAAATGTATGGTATTTCATTTGCTTGGGAAGTCATATTGCTAAGGACTACCCTTAAAATCCCAATCGACAACTAGCTAGAAGGGGTTTAAATGGTAATAGATGGTTGAACACTCTCATATATTAGCCACAAGCCCGATTACAGGTGACCAAGATCAATGACAATGGCCAAGAGATGGAGTCTTTGGGGGTAATTGAACAAATCACCTAGATTTTAGCAACCATCTAACAAAATCTTCAAGGAGAATAGTCGAAGTAAGAACCCAACTTACATTCAGTCTAGATAGTTCCTATTCAATTTTCAGCTAAGATGGTGGATCATTGGTTGACACAGGTGCTAGTCATAATTTTTCCTCAATTAGAATGGCTTGTACTCTTAAACTACAACTACATTTGGCCTTGAAATCCTACAAGCTAGCCAAGTTTCATCCAATTAGATGCACTAAGGTGATTGATGAGTAGCAAGTATCCCCTATGCCCAACCATATGAATCACAAGTGTTTACTAGCAATTTGGTCAAATTTCATAAACTGAGTTTTCTTAGCGGCTGAAATTTCTAAATAGTAAATTGTAAAGTTGCATATCATTGTCTTCTTAATGCACACTTGTGTCTAGTTGTATTTATGGTTATGTGTGGTTAAGGCATAAGATATATATTTTTATAATTATTTTATTCTTTTTCTCCTAAAAGCTAGATGATCAAATAAGGATATAATAATTGAATTAACAAACTAATTAGCTATTTTATTAACTAACTATCCTAACATGAAGTATCCATTCCCAGTTACCATACACTTCCTAAAATAATGTTAACGCCACTAGATTACCAAGTGTTTACTACTCGATGTACCAAGTATTCATTACTGGGATTACCAAGCATTAATAGGTTATGCTTGAAATGGTTATACTCATATTGCTTATGAATAATAACATTAAGTACTGAATTAAAAATACTAATGGAAAGTGCATGTAAAGTAAAGAATGGAAAAGTAAGATTGATCTAGTCTAATTACTACAATGGATGTAGGAAATCTTGATTTTATTGCCATTCATACCAATGTGTTTAGGTACATAGGCACTCAAATAAAACTTCATAAAATCTCATATATCCACATGATGGACACTCAAAGGAAAATATTTTAATTTTGAAATGGACAAAACTACAAGAATTTGTCTAACTCTATGATCAAAAGATGTCATAAATATGAGGGATGCATGCATTTATATAGGCAATGACTACATCAATCTCAATGTATCTACATCAATGCATCCTAGCATGCATCGATGGTGATACATCGATAAGGCTGCATTGATGAGCATGCATCGGTGTAGCCTATCTTATTGATGTTTCATCATACCCCCATGACTAACTAAAAACTTATCCTTAAGTGAATAAAAGTAGGATCAAGCTTCTTACAAAATTTGAGGATGTGTGGAATTTATTAATAAGAAGATAAACTAACTAACTCTAACTAACTCTAAGTGTCAGATTGTACACTGTTACAAAAATGAGTCTCCATTATAACAAAATTGGATACTTTGCAAAATTCCAAGAAGTTCTTGTAAAATAGTTGAAGATGTAATAAATTCTCATGTAATGCCTGGAGATGGAGGCTCCTATGGCTTTGATGATCCTTCATTTCATCCTAATGCTACCAGGGGTTGAGGATAACCTTCTGCTACCATTTCTACCACTAAAAGTTTGAAAGCATCCAGTAGTACTTTCATCTTCTCTTCCTTGCTTTGTGGATCGTAGATGATGCATGGGGCTTCATTAATGTGAGTCAATGCAAGAATATCCCATGGGCATGACATTGAACAAAATAATTCCTTCATGTTGATAAACTAGGCTATGAAGATTTTACGTTCAATGTCAAACATCTTGACTAGATTCTACAATTCCTGGTAATCATCCATTCTCCTTATTAGGTTCTTAGCAATAGATCACTTATCAATGAATCTACTCCTAAGAACTTCAAGTTTCATGTTGCTTGTCTCCAGCTTTTGTTTGGTCTTTTTGTGAAGCTTGAATTCCTTCTCATAAAGAAGGTAGGAACTAGCGACCTATTTCTCCAACTCAATCCCTAACCTCCCCATTGTTAACATCACCAAGGTTGCATAACAAAGGTTGACAAGCTCTATGTACTCTATTATCTCTTCAATTTGCAACTCCTTTAGGTGAATCTTTGCCTTATTGTATGCATTCAGTCCATCAAATATGGATTCCCATATGTCATCTCATTGTTGAAGTTGCTAGAGGGTCTCATTCATTATCATCTTTTCCAAATGAATCTCTTTTTCATTGACCTTCTTAAGTAGTCCAACCTAGTCCTTGTAGTGATTTTTTCCCTTGTTCTTCAAGGCCTCATTTTTCTAGCCAGCTACCTTAATTACATTCTTCGAGCAAAGAGCTTGGACTTCCTCCATTGAGAGATTTCAATTTTCCATCAACAACCTCCTCACATCCTTGTTAACCTTGGTGAGCTGCTCCTATTCCTAGTGTATGAACTCAACCATATAGTCTTCTTATTACTCAACATTTTGCAGGTGGTGGTTATCCTTTCTGAGGACCAAGTTTTTTGTTCAAACCTATGACAGGTCCTTATAAGTGTTGAAAGCCATGACTTTGACAAAGACACATTGAAGATTACTACTTCCTTTGCATTCTTAATTACATGAAATCTCTATTGAAGTTATTTAAAAGCTTCATTTCTAGTAAGCTGAGGTCTAAGAATGGTAGGGTCAAATAGACAATCTAGCAGCTCATCAACTTCAATGGGAAACCATTGATTGGTTGTGGTGGCCTCCTCCAATTCTGTATTGGCAATAAGTAACTTATCCCTTGTCTTGAGTAAGTATGACTAGTTTTTTATGACTTCATCCAAAATATTAAAGATCTCAATAAGCAATTTCTTAGCTCCAACCAGTTTCTTTAACACCTCCTTGTGTTGGGCAGTACTCAACTGATCACTTCTTACTTCTGCAAACGTATAAATATCTGCCATGTTGGCAATGTTAAATAAGGCCACTGTAGGAGCATTTAGGGCCTCACTTACCATGTTAGCCACCACATCCATTGTTATCTCCTAGTCTTTATGTGGCATAACTAGAATGGTTGTTTCCTTGCCTTTCTCCAATATAATGGAGAAGGCCATAGCATTCCCTAAAATCTCAAGGAATATTTATCCAAGAATGAACAATGTGACTTTCCTAGCACCTAGATTGGACATGGTGAGCACTTGGTTCCTTTGCACAGAGAAGAGTAGGGTTGTTTTATTATCTAGGCAACTAATGTTCCTTACAGCCTCATTAAGATGGCTCATGGCTACATAGTAAACAAAGGACTCCCCACCACCTATAAAGCCTTATTGCTACTGCAGCTACTACTCCTAATGTGTTTTTTGATTCTTTTGGTAGCTACAAGAACCTATGGTATAGTATTTAGGGCTACAGTTGGTGGTGGTGGCTACTTCTCCTTCTATAGCTTTGCTACTACCTTATCTTTCTTCATTTCTTATCATGATTTAGTAGGAGCATGGTAGACCACATCATTGAAATAGTGAGCTATTGCTTCCCTTTTGTACAACTTGCAGATGAGACATGAAAAGGGGTGTGTCTTCCTTCCCTTTTCATTTTCCTTAAAATTTTTCTCAATCTCCATGAAAATGTGTTCGGGAAGGTTGATTAGGAACTTCCTACTCAAAGTAATGCCCACTCAAGTAGAAAAAGTCATAACCTTATGATGAGTGGCGAGGTACCCCTACACTCAACCATACGAAACGAGCGTAGCACGCACGATCCGGTCAAACTCCATAGACTAA